>JAVQJG010179733.1:0-16029 GCA_036024015.1 Craterocephalus amniculus
ATTTGGTTTGAGACTGTAAACAGGAGGTTTACAGGATCTCCTGCTTTAATGTCTTCCATTAGAAATTTGTTCTTCCAGCTTTCTTTTACTCTCTTTTTCATTATCTTGAGCTCAGCATACAGAATATTGTTCTGTGTAAAATTGTGTTAAATCATGTGTTTAAATTATTTAAATAGAATTGTGTAAAGATGGTGAAATTCTTCATAACTACCTTTAATCTACATCTGCTAAGTCGATGTTTAGAGTTTGGGTTCTGCATCAGAATGAATCCAGTAATTCATATTTATTAATAATCAAATAAATCAGACCTCCCTCAGACGTTCTGCTCCATATTAACATGACGGCATCACACAGCACATCACACAGCTAAGGGGCTAAAGTGAATTGATATAACATTGTAATAGTCATTTCCACCCATATTGTTCAGACTTTAAGTCTCTGAATGACCCTTTTTACTAAGGGTGAAGTGTTGTTTCTGTCTACTTGGATTTTTAACAGTGTGTGCTGAGAGCAGATTGACTGACTTGCAGATCTCTGTGTTTAGTTTGAACATGAGACACAAACTTCTCATGAAGTCAGATGAATCCCCCTTGACCTTGTTGTTTCTCTGCCCTGTGTAGCTGGTGTAAGTCGTATTTAGGTGTTGCTGCCTGAGTGTTACATCCTTTTCTTTACAAACCGAATAAGACCGAAGCAGGATTGGCCGGCTGTGGTGGCTGTACCTGGTCAGGTCTAACAACACACCCCGCCTGCTGCTGCTCAGGAAGACATGAATGCAGCGGATGAAAGCGAAACTGCATGCGGCCGCTTTGTGCGCCCGCCATCAGCGCGTGGAAATGTGTGTGGGCTCAGCAGCAATCCTGCATGCTGGGCTAATTACCGAAGGTAATTTAACAAAACCTTTTGCTGCTCTGCCTGGCCAGTCTAGATAAGTCTCCAGAGTGGAGCTGGTGGGGGGGCTGAGCAAGGGGGAGGCCTTGAATGCGGTAAAACAAAGGCATCTACTGGGGAATGCTTTTAACACACAGCCTCTGAAGACAAGCACAGGAGAAGAGCCTACCTTTAGGAAACATCTTAGGCAGAAAGAATTGAAAGGGTTGAATAATTGAATTTTTCAGGCTGTCTTATTTTCATTCCTCTTGTTTAATTTCTGCACAAGACAAACTAAGGAAGACGTGTGCGCTGAAGACAAATAGGGTGGTTTGAAGGGTGCAGTGTTGGGGGGTAATTGAAGGTGAAGGCACTCGTCTCACCCCAGCTTGAAATTGAGCTTCCACATTGGTTGCTGTGCACTCACAATAGATCATGAAACAAATCAAAATGATCCCTTCGTCACGTCCCACACCAGTCGGGCAGAAAGTCTCCTCCAATACCGGATTTATTTGTGGTGCCGTTTCCTCCCCCGGCTGAATACGAGATGCCGATGCCGGAGCACGAGGCGGGAGCGTGTAAAAGTGGGAACTTAAGAGCAGCTTGCAGGTGCTGCAGTGGAAATCGGACTTGGCAGACGAGTCGTCCAACAGCCCGAAGCTTTGAAACAAAAAGCTGCCAGTCGCTTTCTTCTTGTATTTATTTTTTTCACACAGAATACAGAGGTGTTTGGGTTATCGTGCACACACACCTCATTTTTCTATGGATGAGGAATACATACAGCCGCAGGCGAAAACAGACCTGTGGACTGAAGCAAAGCAAGCCAAGCCGACTGCTTCTGGCAAGGCCAAAATAATAGTTTCATCTTCTCTTGTATCAAGAGATCGAAGCTCAGAATTAACCAAGTGTCACATTATGCTGCCTAACGCTGAGTCTGAACATTGTCAGGATTTTCTTTCTTTCTTTTAATTCCCATTTCTCACCAATTCTACATCAGCTGAATGTAAATGACGTCCTTGCACCAGGATTTTGGAGACGGGATGAAATGATGTTTGCTTTTCTTATCTTGTTATTGAAACATGATTGATGCATCACACAAAGCAACGCGGGATGTTCAGGTTTTACATGTTTCCCTCAGGGACGATTTTTCTTTTAGTGTAACGAAGTGAAGAATTTGAATACTTCCGTCATGTTGTCCTCACGTTGAGTGTTTTGAGTCGTCAGAAGTGCCTCCGGAGTGGGATGGAAGCCTCTTGGTTGGGGTACACAGCATTTCCTGGCCAGTATATTGAAAACTAATATCCTCATTAAGATATCCAGTCTTATGTTGTGAGTTCTGAGCAGCTTCTGGCTGCTAAAACATGGGAATACACACAGATTTGCATTGACATTTAATTGGGTGATTTTTCTTTTTGCCATTTTACTGCTTATCTGTGGTCAGCTTGTCTAAGCAGAGATTCCCAGACATCCTCCTCCAGCTCCTCTGGAGGGAAACTCATGCATTCCCAAGCCAGCAGACAGGGATAATCTCTCCAGCGAGTTCAGGGTCCAGAACACCTCCCAGATGACTGAGCGTCTCACCCCGTCTCTCAGGGCAAAGGAAGCTCATTCCTGCTGGAGCTTGCTCTTTGGCCCGCCACCCACAGCTTGCACCCAAATAAGTCGGTCGGAAGTAAACCGACAACTTTCTTTTGGCTCTGCTCTGTCTTCACAACGTCTTCAGACCGTAGCAGTGTCTGTCCTGATCTTCCTGTCAAACGGCAACCCAAACTAATCTCACTCCCAACCTAGAGATGGTAATCCACAGTTTTCCACCTGGGAATGGTGGCAGAGTTCATCCTGATCCAGACCACTTCACGTTCAGCTGCAAACCTCTTCAGAGCCTCCTGGAGGTCTCTGATCAGCAAAACCGGAAGGAAATGGTTACATGATCCATTTTCCTGCACAAACATTCCCTCTAAATGTACAAGAATTATGAGTTAACTCATAAGGTCATTTTAGGTCTTTATGTTTTATTCATTTCTGTTTTCTGATGCCAACATAACAAAATGGTTTGAAAACAAAGTAAAGTAAGAGGAAGTTGTATTCCTCTCGTCTGCACTGTAAACAATACATAAACCCCATATATTAACTCTGGATAATGGAAAAGGTTATATGAGCTCTACCTGGACTTGGGAATCCTCTTTCTGAAAACATTATAAACATTTTTTTTTTTCAACATTTCTTATCAGCCTCAATAGAGAATTTATAAACCAGGAAAAAACATCTAAGTAGCTTTGGCTTCCAGGTGACATTCAGCAGAATATCTGCGGTTTAACACAATAACACAGGAACACCTGAAATAACGAAACAAGACCACAAAACTGGAACTAAGTAGAGTTTCTTCTACAGACAAGTTAAGACTTTTTCTTTTTTTTTTCATCTGTATAATGTGGCGGGAGGCCTGCAGCCCATCCCAGCAGCTACTGGGGGAGAGGCAGGGCACACCTGGAGAGGTCATCAGTCCCTCATAGGTCATCATTATCCATTCCCACTGTCATTCCTTCATCTTTTAAAACTTTTTATGTCTGCTTTCCAGACTGTCACATTGTCCTCATTTTTTCTATAATCAAAAGATTTGGCGGAATGATTTAATCCATCTGTTTGGAGGAAATCGCTCCTTGTTATGTTATACTTTCTCTCTCTGGCTTTGGCTCCAGAAGCTGTGCTACAGAGGAGCCTGATGCTCTGAAAATGAGTCCAACATCTATCATGTGTTGTATCTAAGACTGAAGTTGCAAAAATGAAGTTTGTTTAAATTCGTATTTGTTGAATATTTGATTAAATTCCATCGACGGTACTTTGGGAAGGAATGTTAAAATGTCTCTGGAGACGTCTGCGGAGCTGACACGAGGAGACAGCCGGAAAGCCAAACAGGCAGAAGTGTTTTTCTTTAATGGAAAACATTAAATGGAAGACAGAGTTCAGTTTTTTCTTTGATAAGGTGCTTTAATGTTTTTCCTCGTCTGAGTCAAAGGTCATCGTATAAACAGCGTCGTACGCTGTATGGATTGTAAAGCCCTGAGGGATCAGCGTCTTTGTCACGGGCCTTTTAAATAGACCTGACAACGTGGGGGGGGGGGGGGGGGGGAAGATGTTCCAGGAGGGCGGCGAAGCTGGAGAGAAAATAAACAAAGCAGTGACCTGCCTCTTAATTGAAGTCATTTGTTTGTATTAGCGAGGCTCATTTTTCCAAACCGGAGTTTGTTGCAATAATTTGTTAAAAATTTCAACAGAACAGAGCCGAGGCGCGGGACACGGCCTCAGGAGCCAAAACATATTTCCATCCTGCTGATGCTGCTGCTGGTTCGGGCTGTGGAGAGTGCATCCCACCAGGAGCCCATTTGTCTGCAGCTGAACTATTCCCCCCTGTCAGTTCCTTGGGGGACTGTAAGGCTGCATGTGTCTGAGTGCCAGATCAACACAGCTGAAAATTGCTTCAGACGTGCACGGAAAGAACGCTCAAACAAACACAACCGCCTAATAACCTTTTTTTTTTCTTTGGTCAAAGATGCATGAATGTAAATGTTTTCAGGTGCAGAGAGCAATCACTCTGCGATTATACAAATGCAGGACAGACCGTAAGCTCCTTTCTGACAGATAATCTGTAACCATGCTGTCTTTTTTATGGTTTTTTATCTGAGAAAGAAAAGCCTTTTGGGCATTTATTCATCCTGTTGGATTCAGCTTCTTAAATGCACCCTTTTTTTATGTAGGTGGAAGGAAAAAGCACAAACATCCTGAGACAAAACAGGAAAGAGAAAAATCTCCTTGACAACCAAATTCACATGTCCGTTCCCGTTTTTGTTTTCTGCAGGTTTTGAGTCTATGCCTACATGTGTTGTCTTATCATCTCCTTCCATAAAGCAGCTTAATGTTTAAGTCCTTGCAGCGTGGAGCTAAAGCCCAAATTATTTATATCCATACCTCAGATTTAAAGAATGTGTTCCTTAGTCGCAGCTCAACAAGGTCAAAGATGATTACAGCATCTATGGTCTGATTCACCGCTGGAGATTTACAAACTTTAAGTGCTTTTGATGGCATGATGCTGTAAATGCATCAGCCCTGTGGGAAAGGACCAACTGAAAAATATTTTACTGACAAAAATGTTTCCTCTCTGCTATGAAGTTCTGAAAATATCTTTAAATCAACAGCCTTTTATTAAATAGTTACTCACCTATATTAATATTGGCAGAATATATGTAATTGAAAATCATTTTTTTTCCTTAAAGGCCTACAATAAATATTTTCTAAAAAGATACTCTGCAGCAAATTTCATGTTACTGAAAAAGACTCCATTTATTATCTTGTTATCGCTACTTATAGGAAATATACACCCTTCGTCCAGCTACTATACTTTGCCACCTTCTGTGAATTTTGAAAAATATATTATATTTCACAGTGAAGCACAAGAGGACATCATATAGAGTAGAATAGAATAGAAATGGAATAGAATAGAACAGAAGTACTTTATTAATCCCAAACTGGGAAATTTAGGTGTTACAGCAGTACAGCCATTTGGCGGGTATGCTTATAAAGATGAGAATAGAACAATGCAAACGCTTGAAAAATTAAAAATATCTATTAAAGTGACGAAGTAAATATTAAAGTTTTACAGCTTTCTTTTTTTTTAACAATAACAGTTAAGATTTCAGCTCAATCCCATTTCTCTCTTGCCCCTGTGCCCCTTGCTTTTCTCTAACCTTTATCCATATATGAGATAAGGGCTTCATAGTGAAACATCAACCCCTAGAAAAGTAGATACTACTACTACTGAACGTTTGCGACATTAGCAAACTAGCTAATATCCACAAATGTTATTGATTAGCGGTGAGTGATAAGTTAGCGCAAATGGCTCATTTATTTCCTATGATGAACTGAGATGTAAAATGATGCTCACAACATGGAAGACAGTTTTAAAATAACTTTTACATCCTTATTTGTGTGTCCTGCCCTCCTTCTTTTGTTGGGAATTTTTTTTTTTGCCTCTTTGTTTGAAGTGTGGTATTTTCTTCTTTCTTTGATAGGTTGCGTGGCTTTCGCTCCTCTTGATCTGAAATAGAATCAAGATATCTCTTCTCCAAATATGAATGCAACAAACAGGGGGCAGGGCCAAGGGTAGAAATGGGATTTAACCTAAACCACACATCAGCTGAATCACTTACATGTATCTTTATATATCAAGGTATTTAGAACAATAATATGAATAATCTTAAATTCAGATGAAATTCAGAAACCAGATGACTCAGCGATTAGATCTCATTATTTTATTATAATGCATTATTATATTTTTATACATTATTACATAATTACCAGTGTTAAGGATGCATTTAAACAAGGGTGGTCTGAGGAAATCGGTTTGATTGAGCTGGAAATTTACTCAAGCGGATCAAACACTGTGGAGAACATCAGTGACCGCTGGCCTGGAAGAAAGAAAGCAGAAGAATTTCTGTTTACTTTGGTTTTCAAACACAATCTGGTTTTCACCTGAATCTGTCCAGTAGGAGCAGCAGGAGAGGCAGCGAGTTATCAGACAAGCTGCTCTACGACACATTTACCTCATCCCTTTGGTTTACTTGATGGTCCGTTTGCTTTCACACTGTAAGCAAACAGCACCAGGGTTCACTTCTTAATCAGCGACATGGTGCTGATTCGCCCGACCGTTCGCCCAGCCGTTCTACATTTGCTTTGTGGACTCAGACTCAGAAGGCTTTCGACCCCGGAGACTCCTTTGGGGGTCCCGGGGAGTACGGAGTGGCAGACCCCCTTGGATGAACTCTGCGGTATCTGTAGGACCGATGTCAGAGCTTGGTTTGGATTGCTTGCAGTGAGTCTGGCTTATTTTCAGTGTGGGTTTGCTTCTGCCAAGGTTGCCTTTTGTTGTTGATTCTGTTCATGACATAACTGGACAGAATTTCTAAACACAGCGGAGGTGTAGAAGGGATCTGTTTGGTGGCCTCAGGGTCTGCTTTTTGCAGATGATGTGGTTCTGTTGGTTTCATCATGTGGTCATGTGATGCTCCAGATGGAGCGATGTGCAATGTGAAGCAGTCGGGATGATAATCATCACCTCCAAATCCAAGACCAGGGTCCTCACCCGGAAAAAGGTGGAGTATCACAGGGTCCTGCTTCAAGTGGCGGAGTTCAAGTATCACAGGGTTATGTTGATTAATGTGTGAGGGATGTTGCAAGAGATCAATAGGTGGATCGATGTGGACTCTGCTTCGGTCTGTTCTGGTGAAAAAGGAGCTGAACCAAAAGACGAAGCTCTTGATTTACCGGTTGGTCTACCCTCACCTACGGTCATGAGCTCTGGCTAGAGACATTCAACAAATACTGTTGAATGCGCCCTAAGAACCCAGTGAACTATGGCGACAAGAACACAAAGCACATGTACAGAACGCCGTGTCCTTCTGTGTCACATCCTACCTGAACACGGATAGTTACACAGCAGAGGACTTTAAACAGCTGAACGCACATATGTAGAGACTTAAATAGATATAGTATATCTCTGTTACATCGCCCTGAATCAACATTACAACACACACACACATACACACACACCGAGAGGCATTCAGGCTTCATGCTTCCTCCCCGGCTACCTGTATGACAGCCTGGGCATCCTGCTGGTGTGAAACTATACCTCAGAGAGACACAGCAGAGAATAAATGTGTAAAATGGGTCACGGCCTGAATATCATTACTGTGTGTGTGTGTGTGTGTGTTTCTCTATATACACAATGGACAGAGAGATGAGCTATGATGAATTTCTGTGTAAAGAGTGTGAAAACTGTGTGTTATATTCCAGCAGTGTTCCCTCTCGGGGCATTAAACTCGGCTCTTCAGAGTATAAAGACAGGCAGGAGACGGGACTGTGTGTTTGTGAGTCTGTGTCGGCAGCGTGTGAAACCATGTCATGGCCCAGTTTCCTGTCCGACTTTGCAATTCAAAATACAAAACTGGAGAGATGCAGGAAGTTATCTGTATGCCGACATGACGGCAGCGTTCTCTATCGCATCCACATCTGTGGAGGTGAATCCATGAATGTCGTACGAGGCGAGCAGCAGATCCGTACAGTTTTTACACGGGGGGGCACATATGGATGAGGTGCAGATAAACAGGAGATACTGGAATCAGAGAGTCAGCTGTGTGGGACACAGATCTTTGCTCCCAGCATGCCCACTTGATATCCAGTTGGAGCACACGTGCAGGATTGAGAGGACATTGTGCACAGAGGGGGATTATTTTTTTTGTTTTTGGGGGGAGGGGGGCTTCCAATTTATGCCTACAGATCAGAGTGTGTATCTCAGCAGAGAATCAAAAGTTTAGATTTTTGCTTTGCATGTTGCTGACACGAACAAGAACAGCATCAGCAAAGCCTCTTTTATCCGTGTTGTTGAAAAAGGCGAGCGCTCACCAGGATTGGCTCGGCTTCTGATGTGTAATACGTTTCTCTGTCTTTCCACAGTCGGTCCCAAAACCCATCGCCCTGGAGCCTTGCTTTGGCAACAAAGCTGCTGTGCTCTCCATCTTTGTTCGGTTACCCAGGGGTTCAGGCGGCATCCCTCCTCCAGGACAGTCTGGTAAGAAGAAGCTGCTCAATTCCTCACTTGTTTTCGTTTTTTCCTGGCTCTTCCTCACTTTTATTTTTCCACCATCTTTCTTTGATCTGACTTCCTGTCTCTGTTCTGTGTTGTGGAGTTTTAGTTTCATTGGACCGTGACAGTTTTGAGCCTTTCAGCCTCGTCTAACTTGGTTCACTTCCTTTTCTTTTGTTCTCCCTCATTGACTCCTCTGTGATCACAAATACATCCTAGTTTTTACTAAACTTAACAGATTTTCTTTTTTTCTGTAGATTCTTTTCTCATTGCTGGTTTTTCATGCTGGAGAAAAACCGTAAGATGCTTGCAAATAATCTAGCTAGTGTTCATGAATTAGTTTTTAATGTAGAAGCCAATTAGATTTTGTTTGGTATGGAAAATTAAATAAGTTAAATTAGATTTAAAAAATAGTTTTTCTTTGACAATATTTTAACAATTTGAAAAGAATAGATAAATGATTAGATAAAGTAAAAAGAGAGAATATAAGAACATTTAGTCTGATCAAATTAAATGCAAAAATAAAATGAAAAAATAAAGATGAAGCAAAACCTGCACTCTGACAGATGTTTGCTGTTGTCTGTTGGTTGGACAGACACTCTTCAAACCAGTCAATTTGCCTCTGATCTGTAATATCTGAGCTTGTAAATCATCAAAATAAATGAATCCAACACACTGTGCAGGATCATCGACACTCAGGTCAGCTTCTACACTCCTGCTGGCCGTGCTGGTTACACCATGCCATTTCCACACGTTCCAGTCCGGTCTGATGCCAGTGCCTGGGAGTGGGATGGTGCCCGGTCACTGCTACCCATGTGGCTGATGTAAACATGCACATCAGCCTGACCCTCACTGCGTTCCATCGCTTCTGCAGATTTCCTTGCATGAACTGAGAACTTGAAGAAGACTTGATGGGCATGAGGAGGTGAAACACTTCCTCCTCTGGATGTGCCTTTTCCTGGAAAAGCATCAGATCCACATTTCTTTCCTCTGGCGTTTCAGAAAGCTTCAGATTCTGCACCTGGCATGATGATTTGTTATGTAACCTCGTCCTGGACGGAAAATCTCGGCAGAATTAAGTGACACAAATCTGAAAGAGCGCATTTTTCCCCTTTCACACATCTGTTTGATTTCTGTTATTAAGACTTTGTGGAATGAAACAGGAAAATCCTTCCAGCCCATGAAATGAGGAGAAGTCATTCTTCTTTCCTCTCTCTGCAAACATTTAAAGAGAAATGTCTCGTCTTTACATTTTACCCAGGATGCCACACGGTACGGCTTTTTTTGTCTTCAACTAAAACGGTTTGCCTTCATTTTCATCAAGCTTTTTCCTTTTAACCCCGCTCTGTTGTCTAGCCTCTCCCTCCCACAGCTGTAGTCCCCAGACCATCAGCACGCTCCAGGCCCTAATTAATTACCATAAAGTCCTTTTTGTCATAACAAAAGCGCCTCAGCTCCGCGTGAAGCGCTCCCCCAGGCAGCATTTGTCGAGTCCATGTTAGCCGTGTCCCGCCATCTCCCTGTACCCTCGAGGATCTGTTGTTATAATGCTTTTAACTTGTTTCCCATCCGGCCGCAACCGTCAAGTTCTCCCCATGCCTTCTGCTGTTGCCTCCGCAGCCTTCCAGCACATCTGTTTCCAAAATGGCCGCCCTTCTAATTCTCCAAACAACCGAGAGGATGTCTTTGGTTGGAGTCTGAGCCTGGGCAGCAGGATTTCTGAGTCGTTTCCTACCAAAGCAAATGTTTAGTCTATATGAATCCACTGGATGGGAAGTCAGCCGTGAGCCATGTGAAGCTGATGGGGATGAATCCATAAAAGAAGCTGGAAAATAGTTTTGATCTTCACTTGGATTCGTTTGATTTGGTTGCTGCTTGATTTATAGAGAAAATGGAAAAAAAAACTTTAATTAATCATCTGAAGTTGCTTCAGGTTTAAATCAGTCAGTCAGTACATCTGTAGAGCGTGATGCTGCTTTCGCTGGACAACAAAGTAAATACACATGTCATATTAAACATCTGAATTTGGCTTCATCTCTGAGAGAGAAGCAGATTTTAGGCATGGAGGTGCTTTGTCACAGTCATCAACCAAATCCACTCAAAATCACTTTATCTCTGTTAAAGAGAAAACAAAGCTATATGTAATATGTATGTATGTATGTAATATATAATATATTTTTTAAGTTTAAGACAACAGTTCTGTATAAAATGGAAGCTAACATTAGCAGCTTCCTGCCAAAATTTGTGAACCTCCCGAGATGATATATCAAAATTGTGGCATAGAATTTTTATTTTTGTTTTTATCTTCTTCTCATTACTATGATGTTGCAAGTATTGAATTCTGCTTTGTGAGTTTCTTCTTTCCGTACCATGAAAAACTACCACATCTGACACTGTTTGCCCTCTTCAGTTAAACCCCCCACAGTTTTCCTTCCTGTCACCGTCACATGTCCTGCATGGACAACTCCGCTCTGCCTCCAACACACAAATGGCTAAAAATAAATATCTGTTGTTAATATCGACCCAGTTTTACTTATTGGAACGATACCGATATATGAAAAAATCACCAACATCTGCTGATATCGATACTGAAGCCGATATATTGTGCATCCCATCTTTCTACTTTTATTGGAGTTTTCCTTCAACTATTCTGTCCCAGCCTCAAAGTCTATCACACACACCTTAGTTTGGTCTTAACCATATGTGTGTGTGTGTGTGTGTGTGTGTGTGCAGGTCTGGCGGTGGCCAGCGCGCTGGTCGACGTCTCCCAGCAGATGTGTGTCGGCTACAAGGAGAAGTCCGGAGGTCTGAGGAACCGTAAACAGCAGCCCACGGCACAACCCTCCACCTGTATCTGAGCACAGCCGCTGTCCTCTTCTACCAGCACAACCCCCATCAGACCCCCCCCCCCTCCCTGCTCCCCCTCCTTCAAAGACTTCTGCCAGCTGTGCTCTGGCAGGGAGAGGTGCATGCTGGGATGTAAGATTGTAAGGTTTTTGGTGAGGAGACAGAGCGGTCTGTCGGACTGAAGCCTCCCTTTGAGTCCCCTCCAACTGATCTGGACATAACAGAGGATGGGGGGGGGGTGAGTGACGACGTGGGGGAGGAACCAGACACGCTGACTCCTCCCTTCTCCCTCAAAACTCCAAACATTTGTTGACACCGCCTCGTGGAGCGGAGGCAGCCACAGCTTGCTGCTAGAAGAGATCGGTGTCTCGTAGTTTCTGAAGCATCCAGAGACGCTGCGACCCTCGATGTGGACGTTTTATTTAAGTTATTGTTGTTCTTTTTTTTGTTGTTTGGAAGGAACAAACTGGACACACTAAACTCCACACACGCTCTTACAGCTTCCCTGCAGCACGTTTGTTCTTCCTGTAAAGACGAGCCAGCGGCGGAGGAGAGCCCGTCTCCAGTCTGACGTTACTAATCGGCCTCGGCCGTCTCCGCAGCCATCTGGCCGCCGAGCCGCCGCTGCTGCAGCACATCATCCATGCTGATTTGCTGGATTGCCAACCTGATTGAAACTTTTCCAGCTAATTATGCCTCCTGTTGCAATGACAGCCAGCAGCTCCGTGCACACAGGTATCCGTGCTGGGCAGGAAGGGAGAAAAAAAACCCCTGCAGCGGTGGTTCAAGCTGCCGTCACACAGGCTTCCCATAGACGCTCCGACTGATGAGGCTGATCTGGGTTTAGCTCTGTTGCCTGAGAAATCCATAACTTCTAATTACTGATCCTATGTCCCTGAATGCATCGCAACCTGTGGGGGGGGCACGATCCCGCCGTTCGATCGCCAAGTTATCTACAGCCGCTTAATTAGCCCATCAACTGCGGGGTGTGTGTGTTCGCATCGACGCAGCTGCAGTGGAGCTGCTAATGCCAGCGTTTAAACGGTACCAAGCCGACTAAGCAGAAGAGTTTTTAAGTGTCGGATTCCTTCAGAGCACCTGTTAAGTAAGAGTCATGAACCGGCCTGAGAGGAGCTGAGTCTGCGGGAAATAATGTGTGTTCATATGATCTGTCCTTAAACAGATCATCTTCTGCTTCCTGCTCTGTCCACAACCGCTCGGCAAAAATCGGCAATCTGAGCTCCCATTATGAAAAAGCTGCGTTTCTTTGTGTCAACAGGCGGAAAACATCAGTCTCTGAAAAGGCGTCAGATGTCTCCCAATGAGCCCAAGTCGACCATCTTTGTTTCAGCTGCAGGCAGAGGCGTAATTGGGAGAGAGAAACGGCTTCCTGGCCTCTAAGAAATGCTGCTATGGAACAATTTAATAAGTTGCATTCTGTTTAGTCGGGAGCTCTCACATGTGCTCAGCGCGCTGGAACTGCTCCCGTCTGGTTAAAGGGCACACTTTTAGCACCGGGAAAAGGTCAGAGCAGAAAAGCATGGACCAAGTTGACATTCTTGTAATTATAGAGCGCCGCTTGCGCTCACAAGTCGACTCAGCAGGTGCAGCGAGCGGCGCGCTGCGTTCAGGTTCGTGCTGAGGAGTCGGAGCACTTTGTTTGCCTCCATGTTTTGTTTAATTTCCGTTCAGCGATCGTGGATGGTTCAGGTGCTGCTGCTGCATGTCGTTCTGGTCGGTTCGTTTGTCGGGCTTTTCGCTGCCTCTCCGGCCGGCTCCAGTTGGATGTAAATGTTAGCACTTCCACTGACTCCAGTTAAATTTCGCAGGCAAAGCGACAAAAGCAAATCTGATGGCGAAGTAATGAGGCTTCAGTCATGAGACTGAGCTAAAAAAAACAAAAAACAGGAGGTAATAAAACAACTGAGCTGATGGAGACGAGAGGCGGGAGCATGGGATGGCTGATGTGCAGCTTCAGCAGCAGCCGGCATCCTTCATTTCATTTTCATTTCATCTGATTTCATTTAGCAGAAAACACGCGGCTGAGAGAAACTTCCCACATCTGTGTGATGATTGTCCATTTTTAAACTCTTAAATGAATGTAAAAAGATGAAAACCTTCTGACAGCTATGGGGGGGAAGGCGGTAACCTGGAAGCCGCGGGGGCGGTCTGAGCGAGACCCCATCCGATCGGAGTATTCGTAAACGCTGCCTGACCCAGATCCTCGCTGGGTTCCCATCCAGTCTCACAGCAGCCAAGGCCATTAGGAAAATGTAGAAATATTGCAGTTTCAACACATATCCAGGACATTTCACCTCTGCTCCACCCACACTGGCGTTTTCATTTATTCTTTGCTGATTAAACTGCTTTTCAGCGAGCCGTGGGCGTGCTCGAGCTGTGATCGAGTGTCCTCTTGCACCTGCTAGGCGGGACAGACGTGGACCCCGAGCAGCAGGGCTGGACGCTATGACCTCAAATCAAAATCCCAACATTGTCAGATTTAGCTTGTAAACCTAAAACACGAGGACGCCTCACGCATCCTCAGGTCGCCGTGCCTGCTTCTCCGTGTTGTAAGATTATTTACCATGAAACAGATTCGTAATTCTGAGTCTCATCAGCCTAAAACCTGATTGGCCTCTTTATTCTGACCCCATCTCTGGTACAGATTCTTCCATTCACTGGCACGTTGCTGCTATTTGCAAAAACAAAATCTCATTTATAAAAAGAGCCCAGAGCTTGTGGTACGGATGAAATCCTTCCCGTAGCGAAGCAGCATGCGCTTGTCAGGTCAGCTGAGCTTTGTTAACTAAAATGAGAAGTGCACATAGCTTTAAAGAAACAAAACGTGCACCCTGTTTTCAGACGGATTGGTTTTGAATATTGCATGGAGGAGCGTCTGAGCGACCGCAGGCGCTTTGTCAAACAGATCACAAACACATGAGCTCCCAGCTTCCTGTTATGTGTTGTGACAACTGCCAGTGTGGAGGGAGGCGCTGGAGGATCCTCCGATGGAAAGGGTATTCGGTCCAGTTTCCTGTAAAACTTACCTCTTAACTCTAAATTCTAGCTACCTTGTGTCCTGCTCTCACTAACGGTAACTAGGAAACCGCAGATGAGACAAATCAAGACTTAAGAGCACAAAACAAACCCTGGGCAGTCTGATGCATGGAAGCCCAGCAACACGAACTTTACCGGGTGTGTGACTCCGATGTTACAGGATCCCCGGGTCTTAAAGTTCAGATTTTGCAGATGATTACCTCTCGCCGCCGTTCGGAGCTGCCTGGGTGTGAACTGGCCCCTGGGCTGCTGGGCTTTGTGTGGAGGTTTGCACGGGGAAACATGCAGGAGCTGCGATTGGTCGGGATTAGAAAGGATGGGCAGCTTCCTGGGATGTTTCTCGGCCGCTTTCTAAGCCTCAAACTTCTCCTGGATAACACTTTACATTGGCCTTATTTCAGCTCACTGATCTCTGCTTTAATTTATAGAAATGTACAGCTAATACGTATTTGTAGATGGTGATTAGTTACTGGAAATGTCCGGATTTCTCAGTACAAGTAGATTTTGTTTTATTTTCTTGTCCAACACTGGCAGCATTAATGTTTATTTATGAAGCTCAGTTCAGAGGTTAAAGCATGAGAATAAGGTCAGTGTAAAATCAGGCTTCTCCCTGTTCTCTGTCTCTCTGTATAGCGGCATTATATATATTGAGGAAGTAGATTGTTCATATGTATAATTTAGCAGTTTCTGTTTTTGTATATAATGAGAAAGTATTGTGAATGACTTTTGAATGGTTTTAAAAATCATTTATGGCAACTTCTCTGGGCTTTTAAAAATGTGACTACAATGAATAGCATATTTTGTATGTAAGGCGGCAGTGCAAGACGAACAAGCATTAATAGAAGCTGATGAAAACTACATGTAAAACTTGAGGATAGTGGCTTGCTGACGTTGTAATTACTGATGTACATAAAAGAATGACTGAACAATTTGTCTATTATTAAATGGGAAAATCCAACCACTGCTGTTTGTGTTTGATTACATCTGACGGTGGAACTTATGCGAGAAGACGAGGCACCTTTGGCGAGATTATCCTAATTTTCATGTTTATAAAGCAAATGGATCATTGTTGATACAGTGTCTGAGACAATTTTTATCACTTTATGGTAAAAACTTTGTTCAAAACCCTGCAGTACAAAATTATACTTATGTCTGCCCCCAGTGGATACCAGGATGCATTAAACCTACACTTCAAAGAATTCTACTGTAGTATATGGTAGATATACATAAGAAAAAAGTATTTTCCATGCCACATTTTGTTAAAGCTTGAAATAAAAACTACTGCAAAGATGATGGGAACTTTCTAAAAAAGACTGAGTGTATGGGCTGATAGGAAACACCTTTGTAGCGGTGCACGAGCACCACCAATTAGTGTCCAGGTGAACTCTGATCTCAGGACTGCCCACTAGTGTAGGAATTGGCCATGACAACGTAAAAGATGCTTAGAAGTATGAAGGGCAGCCCTGTGTCAGAACATTTGTACACAAGGACACATAAATGGGCCTTAAAGGAATACTCCGCCCTCCGAATGATGTGCCTTCATTTTGTACTCACCGTCATGCTGAATAACACTCTGGAACACTTTCTTGATGTTCATCATGTAGCCGGAGATATCGGGA
>JAVQJG010179787.1:0-10142 GCA_036024015.1 Craterocephalus amniculus
GAAACCGATCGCCTGTAGTTTGTATCCTGGAGCGATATGCGGCACCAGTCCTCCCCAACACATCATCAAACTGGGATTAGGGGAGCCTGAATCATCCCTGGAAGCGCCGGCCATCCAGCTGCAACTCCTGGATTAATATGAAATTCACCGAACTCCGAGCGCCTCTGGAGGAAGTTCTGGTGGACCCAAACACGCCGACGTCTTTGGTTTACAAACTTCAGAAGCAGGTACAACACTGCAACTCTCTGGTAGTTCTCATTACTTGTCGCTGCAGTGTTGGTGAAGTGTGAACAGCTGTTTGACTCGCGAGTAGAGCGTTTTTGTACACGCGGAAAAAAAGGCTTAATTCTCGCGTAAAAAAACGCTCAAATCAAGCGAGTTAACACTCTGTATTCTCGCGTACAAATCTATGCACGGACGCGAAATGCTGCTGTTGGTGTGAACACAGCGTTAGTTTAAAGCAAAATGCATTGATGTTGAGTGTTTGAGTTTACTTAGTACCTTAGATATACAGAGGTCTATTGTGCTGTCAATACCGTCTTGTCATTTTCAGATTTCCCTTGATTGTTCAAAGCATCACTGTTGCACTGTAAAACAAACTCTTTTCTTGGCAGATTTGCCTGTTGAAATAAACTTTTTTCACAATAACTACTCATTTCATCACACTGTTTAAAGAGAAGGAGATAATAGCTGATTGAAAAATTACCCCATTTCACAAGAATTTCTCTGTTTTGTGCTTTACTCCCAAAATTTGTCCAGGGCTCTTGGAAGTAATTCTTTCTTGTGCCTCATCTTTCAGTCTGTACAAAGGGAATTCAGATTTGTCCCTGAGCTTGTTTGAGCTGGTGCACTACGTATGTGTGATCAGTCAACTGTGAACAGTCCCGAGCCCCGCCACGCTGACCTTGGCCCCCAGCCAGCCGCTGTATCCTGTGTAGCTGTGACTGTGGGCTGGCCGTCTGACAGGCAGGGCTGTGCCCACTGCTACTGCACGACAACCCCTTCTTCCCTAGTGCCTTGCCCCAATTGATACCCGACCCCACACACATCCATCATGGCCATATCATTGCTTCCAAAGCAGCCGCACATTCACCTGGGATGCAACCCAGTGTGTGGAAAAATGACTCTTTAAATGTGGTTGTGAGTGAGTGGGGAACAAGGCTAGCGCTCCAGCCTGCTCGCTGCCATTGTGATCTGACAGCTATTTAGCCAAGAGTGCTAACATGTCCCTGTGGCACCGATGACATTGTGTGTTAGTGTCTCAAATAGATGTAGGCCACCAGTATTTGGGGAATGATGGAAGACCTGTGATTGATGATCTAAGAGACTCAGGGGAGCAAAAACAGTGTGGCTACATTGACAAACATATAAAGTCAGGCATACACTGCATCTATTTTTAACTCTCATCCCTCATCTATCACTGCTCTGCTGACTAAGCCTGCTAGCAGTGACTCCAGTGTATGGTCAGAACAATCAAACAATTAAAGTGTACCAAATGCTTTACACGTTAGAAGAAAAGGTTTGATATTCTAGGATGTAGACATACTTTGAGAGATCACGCCACTCGCATGATTGTTCATGCAGTATCTGCAAACTGCATTGTTACTGAGATGTGTACCAGTATGTTTACTAGTTAAATTGTAATTCTTATGGAGTTTCTTTTCATGTTTAATCTTTCTCAATATGGTCATAATCTAAGCTGATCGATGCATTACACAAACAAGGCTTGTACTGCTGCAACTCAACCTGCTTTGCTACTTGGAATTCCACCTTCAGTGATCAACACAAAGGCTCCAGCTTCATGTTGATCAATGTGACACTTTAGCTTAAGGATGTGCATTTCAGGCAAAAATGCTATTCGAAAATCGGGCGTTATAAATTTGGGAATTTCGAATATTCGACCCTCTTATATATATTCGAATATTCCTCTTTAATTCAGAATTAAAGTTAATTCCGCTTTAAACGGATAAAAAATGACCATGTCAACACTTCATTCCTGATGCAAATGTTAATTCTGAATTAATCTTAATTCCGAATAAAGTGTATGGTTTTTTCCATTTTTAATTCTGAATTAGATAACTCCTCTATCATCCTCTATCGTGTAAACCTTAATTCCGCTTTAAGTTAATTCCGGTTGTTCTGCGTAAGTTTGTTCCCTTATCCTGTCGCCATGGTGACCATAAACAGTGTATGCCATCCCAAGCAAACGGGCTCAAACCGAGTCTTTTCACGTGGAAGTGATGTAGCATGCTAGCGATTAGCTGCTGCTTCATAGAATCCAAATCAAGCGAAAATGGCTCTTATTACAATGTTTTTCTCAATTTGTCAAAAAGAAACAAAGCGGTGTTTAACCTCCGGTAGATGTACGTACGTACTGTACGTCACCTCCGCCATCATAACCAATTCAGAAAAATGTTGTCGATGTAATGTAATTCTAAATGAAAAAAAACGGAAAGTTAAAAAACTGTAACCATCTTTTTTGGTAGTAAGACTGTCTAAGTGGCAGTCTTAGAACCTCTTTTGTCTGGGATAGCCGAGTATTTTACAGTGTGTTTGGGACTGAGGCTATATAAATTGTTCACTTAGCACTTTTACCTGGAGCACTCTGTACTTTGTAATTAAAGAAATTAATTTAAGAGAGTGAATTTTGTACTATTTTACATTTACTCAGTCATTTTTGTAATGCCTCTATTAAAAGTCAACTAATGCTACTTATGAAAGCTCATTCAGTGGGACAAATATGAAAAGAGAATCAGTTTTTTAATCAAACTCACAAGTAGCATTCTTTATAAGAGAAAATTAGAAAGCAGGACATATTTATCACTTGCTCACTTGAACGGTATATTTTTATAGATACTGTGTGTAAGGGCATTTGTGTATATTAGTTAACTTAGAGCTTTATGCGGGCTGTTGTTATTGAGTCAGCTCACCGTGTGATTTACAATGAGTGCAGCCTGGCAGGAGCACAACAGGAATCCCTCGATGTTGCACGCTTTTGAAATTACTCCATCGCCATCAACTCACAAAAAAGATCGATAATAAGATTTTCTATTTTAAACATTTCTTATTATGTATGGTGAACGCAAAGGGTATGAGGTGGTGAAAATAGCTCCATAGAATTGCAAGCCTAGTGCTGCTTGGACTGTCTGGTGGGAGTTAATGTAGTTTGGGAAGATATATTTGACTGTAGCACAGAATGATTTTCACAGGGTGTGGGATTAACACTGTAAAAGAGTATCTTTTATTACGTGAGACCCAAAGTTTCACAAAATCACACTGTGACCAATATTTAGACCTAAGCCTCTGAAGCTGATAACTGTCAAGAAAAGACGGTGTAAAGCTGCAGGAGAAAAACAAAATTTTTGTTAGCTGCAAGTACCTGGAAATAATGTAGGATTGCATCTTTTTGTGTCTTCGCCTTCTATTGGAAATCAGCTCTGTATGATCAGCATGCGTGAAATGGTGCAAAAATCTCTTAACATGTAGACTAAATCATGTTAAAATAAATAGAAAAAACACAAAAATAGACTGTTCATAAGTTTTGCTTTTCAATACTGTTAAAAATGTCAAGTGTCTGTTGTTAAAATGTGTTGCAATATGGCATATTTGATTCTTTTTAAAGGGTTAGGTTTTGAAAATAATATTTTTTCTTTGAACATAAAATAATGAAAATCTCAAAAACTGGCACTGATGTAAACTTATTTATGTCTTTTTATGTCATACAGTATATTAGACTGATAGTGGATCGTATTCATATAGACCATGTCGTAAAGCGCCAAAGAAAAAATTACACACAAGCAGGCATATTACATTTAAATGACAAGGATACTATAAAGGCTAAAACAATTTAACTCATGGTATTGTCATTGCCATATCCACTTCCATAATCATTATGTATACCAATAAGTGTATCATTAGCCAGTGCTTGACAATCTCAGATGATGATTAATACATTAATCAGGCTCAGATAAAATAAGGTTTAATAGGAGAGTGTGTCCCTTGTACATATATAAAGAAATGAATAAAATTTTATCTTGTATTTTTAATCTGTTTATTGTTGACAGTTAAATGGCATGAATGACCAGTTGTTCTTTTAATAATTGGTGGTATGCTATAACAAACCATAGTTACTGAAGTTGCTCACTAATGTGCTCAATATTCTGATGTCTTCCCTCAGGGTTTTGCAGACAGTCCTCATTACAGCGATCATTTGAGTGACAGTCGATTAGTGTCCCATGAAGGATTGTCCCCAACACCTTTCATGAACTCAAACATAATGGGTAAGTAAGATACTCCTTCTGACTCACATGCCCTTTGGTAGTGGAGAGACCATTTAAAAAAAGAAAAAAGGAAAAGCCGGACTATAGTCCAAGGCACGTCATGGAGGTGGTATTGCTGAAAGACTTGCCCGGCCACAGGACAATGTTTTGTCATTATTTTCCCCTCTCAATGCCCCTCCCGTTTCAATATTTTCCTCTACCCCCTCCTGTGATGACCCTCCCCCAGGCTACAAGTCACGCCATCAGTGTAGGTTTCCATCATATAAGACTGTCTCCTAGATATCAAACCACCTTAAGCCGCTTTCTTTAGCCACTGTCTTTGTGTTTCTTTGGTGTGGCGATAGACTTCGTAACAAATTTCTGTGATATAAATATATACAAAGCTTTTATTTTGTCTGATTTAACAATTTAAAAGAAAATCTGCAAACTTTTCAAATATATTTTTTATGGCTTTTCTATCTGAGGCTGGGAATTCTGCACTGATGCATTAGATTTTCTTTTCACAGTAATATCTGGGACTTGCTTAAATGTATGGCATTTTCTGCAAGCTCATTAAGTCATGTCTGAAAGGTTATTCCTCAACAGTGCATATGCTACAACAACCACACAGTAATGATGCTCGATAATGCTGATTGGTTATTGTGCATGACAACTTATCAAGCTGTAGAAGAGGCAGCAATGTTTTGGTTTGTTCTACCTCAACAGGTTTAAAACTTTTAGAAGATTGTAGAAGATTGTGTGAGACTGTGAGGAATCTCATCATGGGTGTTTGTTGTTTTATACAACAAGCTGTCGTTAATTAAGGTGAATGAAATTCTTGGGCAAGATAATGAGTAAATTATTACTATTTCCCAACCCCGAAACACTGCGTTGGTGGAGGAATGAGAATTGAAAAAATGTAAAAAACAAAAACAAAAAAAGAAACAAAGAAGAAGGAATTTTGAACTGGGAAAAAATAATCCCAAAAAACTGCAGCTGTCTGGACTGCTGATATCCAGTGTTGGCCCTGCCCACGGGTGCATTTCACAACTGGAGTACTTATTTCAACACAACTCTGGGTCTCATGTGAGTGCTTTGGGACACTGGAGGGGCCCGCGGCAGCACTGGCTCTCACTGAGGAGAATAAGAAGGATTCATGCTTCTATGCCCTTCTCCACGAAGCTTGTTGCATACATGTATTGCTTATTGCACATTCCTTGTGGTACAAAAATACAAACTAAGATCTATGTTTTAGATTTTAGTTTGTAGTTTCAGCAGTTTTTCTCCTGTTTTTCATTAATTGAACAACCAGTTTTAGGCTTAAACAAACAGCTTTTTATGTAAACATCTCGGGAGTTTCAAACAACAGAGAGCGTCATACCGGAGGAAAAAAACACTGACGAACAATTGTTTAGCTACGTCACTGTACACATTGCTGTAAAAATGTACTTGGCCTGCAGTTTTTGTGAAGGAAGCTGCTATTGTTCTAACAATGCGTTGGTCTATATGTGTGATATCAAGCACTCATGCCTTAATTTGTCCTTTTAGCATACTCTTATGAATTTATTGGTATTCCCCTTCAAGAAGCTATTTAAGTAACATTTTCCTTTCATCTTCTCAGAAATACTCAAAAGAGAAGTATGTAGGTGTGTGAAACTGAAGAGTGGGGGTTCATTTCAATGCAGGGAGCCACACAGTAGTTAATGATGACACTCTTCTCTTGGTGGTGGGGGTTCCATTTAAGGAACTAATTGGTCCTGTCTTCGAGTACATCTTGGCTACACCCTCTTGTCCTAAAATCCTCTTATTAACTGACACGTCATCTACTGCAAACTGCCCGACAGGTGGAAGCCACATTGTTCAGGCACACAGTGGACCAAAAACTTCTATAGACTCGGCCATGTGAGTCTCTATGACTCAACAGTCACATGCATTTGGTACACAGGCTACAGTTGGACAGGCAAGAGAGGTATCATTCAAGGAAATTGCAGCACAGTGTGTAATTGCCATGACCTGGCAGATGGTATTATTAGCCAGCAGTCATCCAGATACACTGAACGTTTACTCAATTATTAATTACAGTGGTTGCAAAAGTGTATGGTAGAGAAATGTATGTTATGTTATGTGTTTGTACTCTGGAGAGTACGTAAATCCACATGATTGGATTGCAAATGCTCTTGACTTAAACAAATGATCAATTCAGAAAATGGTTTGTATTTAGTACCAAAGCATTATGTCTTCTCTGGTGCCTGTCAAGCTGTAAGTAAAGCATGACCCAACTCAATGGTCAAAAGGTACAAAAAAAAACAAAACAAAACCTTATTCCTCCAAATTAGCAAAAATGTTGCTTATTCCTCCAAAAAGCATTACAGTTATATTAAATCTGTAACACAAAACTGTTAAGATTACTTTATTCAGCATCCATGTAAACATGATAGCTGGACTCGAATCTGATGGATCAAATGTTTGTCTATGTGTACGCAGCTATTCACTTGTTGTAATTGTTTAGTCACAGGGATTACTAGCAATTTATAGCCATGACAAGAAGTTTTTGCATCTGATTACCTGCTGAGACTTTCTCTTGTTGTGTTGGCTGGGTAAGGGACATTATTATTGTTATTGTTGTTATTGACATTACTTACTCAATAGAGTGACATTGTGTTTCACTTATGTTTCACTTACAAAAAGGCATTGGATGCCCTGGATTAGATCATGTTAAGGTTGCTCTGCATCTCCGAGCTAATGAATCTATTCCCAGCTTTTTAAAAAAGATTAAGTTCTGTTTATTTAATTTCATAATAGTTGTTGAAATCCCTTAGAAGGATGTCAAAATATTTATGACATAACTTCTGAATGTTATGATTGTATTTACCCTGTACTGTATAGTGTAGGGAAATAATATGGTAATGCCTATGTTTCTATTAAGCTTTCCATCGCTGGTTGTTCTGGCTTGTATTCAAATCAGCCGTTTACTATATAAAAAGGTATTTGTGTTTTAGAAAGTCTGAATAGAAAAAGAGGCTACAAATTTGTTCAGATAAATGGAATCCGTCAACAAATTCCCTGAATTTTTGTTTGCATTGTAAATGTTGGTATTACTTGCTCTCTGACATCACACTTTATACAGACACGCATGCAATTTGTAAGTCTTTAAAAAGTTAAGGTCTAAGGGTTAAAGGTCTGAGCTGAAGCACATAGGAATATAATTTAAACATTAATTTCTGTATATTTCAAAATGATATTTTACTTGAATAGATTTCAATGGATAACTTTAACCTTCAAATATTTTTAAAATGTTTTTCATGTTGGCTCTTGCTGTATAACTGGACTGCCTTGGCATCGGTTCTTTCCAGCCATGTGCCTTAGGGCATGATCCCACAACTGCTGAGTAGTAGTTTTACATTCACATTTCTCTGTCGTGCTTCGTATCTATTACTCATACAGCTTAGGTCCAACATAATAACTAATCAGCTTAAAGCTGTCATTAGCACACGCATACAGCCACATGCACAGTGCTGCCAGCATGTTGACACACGTGTGATCTAAACACGACTACCTGACTGGAACTGTTCAGTTGTTTAGCTGTCCCTTTACAATTAGCCTCATCTGCCACTGTAAATAGCAGACACCAGAGACATTATCTTTATTATCTTATATCTAACATTCCTAATATTAGTGAGTAGAACATTGATGCTGTTATTGTTAGAATAAACTATCCATCCATCTAGCCATCCATGTTTATACCACACAGGATTCTTATTTTATACACTAAGGGACAGATAATTCGTGTGTAATAATTTGCACACACAGCCTAGAGTTTTGCCCGTGGGGCTGAACCACAGTTTGCGGGCGACTTACTAAAGTTAATTGCATGAATGTTGGAAAGAGCAAATGTGTCGGAGACTCTTTATTTAAATTAGGGTTTTGGGTGTTTTGTGGTTTGCAGCACAGCGAGTTTGAAGAGAAGAAAGCGCAAAATGAAATGGACCCATTTATGATATTAGTGGAAAAGACAAAACACGAAAAATATATAATAAATATAAAAATTAAAATAATACAACAGAGCCTCAAAAGAGGACATGAATAAGGAGTTGTGGCAGTAAACATCAAATAGTCAGCAAACCTTAAAGATGGTCTGACACATACAACGAAGTTCACTTTGTTTGGCACTGGACTGAGGCAGGATACTGGCCCATGGCAGTGCTGTATCTGGAGTAAGGATGGTCATTCATTTCCCAGCGAGTGGAATCAATGATGGGGTTCAGATGGTGGAAGGGCTCTCGATACCAGCAAGTCTCGAGCAACTTGAAGAGACGAAAGCACAAAGGAGATATTTCAGAAGTTAAGTATAGATGCAGAAACAGCGATTGCATTTCTAAGAAATGACGTGTGTGCAAAGCTGATTTATTCTGAATTCTCCCAGTATTTTACAAGTTCTGTCAGAAATGCTCATTCATTCGAGGCAAACATGCTAAATAGAGTGAAGGGTGTTATTTTGCACATGTAAAACATGTAGTAACATGTTTTTGCACGTGCTGTCAAATGTGCACATGTTTAATCACATGCAAACCTTTGATAGATCCGGACCTAGATGTACTCAGAATAGAGTTAGTACATAAAGATATAAAGTTACAATGTTTGGTTTCTGAAGAGGGCAGTGCCCTCGGAGTGTTGACATGGCACATGTCAAGCACTGGTTATTGACCACAGAAATGATCCATTATTACTCACATTAGGCTGATATTTGGGTCCCTATGAAATTTACTTTCCTTTTACAATTATATTGACTTCGCCATCATAATCAAGCTGTATCAACAACAATTTTTGCTTTTAGTAGAGACCAAAATGTTACCTAAAAACACAACTAAAACAAAGACACAAAAGAGTTTACATTTGATAATGTGACTGTTCAATGTTTGCTTAATGCCTTCAAAGTAGACCTTTATTATTGTGACACATGGGCAATGACAGTGGGTTAAAAATTGACAGACTTAATGTGACTGGCAGTATGCTCTTAGCCTGTGTTTTCAGTTATAATCTGATGGTTCTGCAAATATTAAGATAACCAGCTTGGCTTTATTGTTTTGTCATAGCAAGGTATCCTACACTTATCCTACACGTCTCTGATCTGGTACCAAAGGTTTTCACCATGAACATGTTGATGATGGCGTAGTAGTGGTCTTTATATACCTTATAGTGTATGAATGTAATGACAATTCTTTTTGCTGGTTTGTATTCTTGTACTGCTAATTAATCAAATCCTGGAGTTGCTTCTGTAAAATTGCACTTTTAAGGTGCCAAGAATAAGAAAGACATCTATTTTGCAAAGGCTAGGCTTTGGCTGGTTTTTCCCCTTTCTCTCTCCTTTTCATGTTTAATTGATCCTCAAGGCTTCCCTTGAAGTGTTGAATCCCACATCACATTGGCTTCCCCTGTGTGTTTTTATTGGGGCAGGTGTCATGCGCTAATGCTCTGTCCCGTGGGAGATCCCCCCTCCCCCCATCCCACCCTCCCAGATTCAGGCAGTGATTGTGACCAGGTGTTGTTCAGGTGCACACTCTGTTTCCAGTGCAGCGTGGGTCACAGGTGCTGCCAGCGTTGCTGTCTCTTCACACTTTGCTGTTCATACCCGTACACACACATCTGCAGCTCCATATGCGCACACACTGACACACATCCAACTGCAAGCGTTAAAGAGAAAAGCATAGTAGTAAACTGGTATTACATGTAGCTTAATAAGGTTGATTTAAAAAAAGTCTCTTGCAGATTTTAAAAGTGTAAGTGTTTGCTTGTGATCAAGTTAGAAAAAACATTTTTAAAATAGAATTAGTTGTGATTTAACCGAATGTAATTGTGAAAACATTCAAAGTAGTCCTTTGTCAT
>JAVQJG010179812.1:0-10911 GCA_036024015.1 Craterocephalus amniculus
GAAGAAATAAGACATACTACTGACAGTTTAACAATTCATAGCATATAGGGTGGGCAGTCAGGCCAATCTCTGCTGTGGGATGGCATCCCATTTATCAGTCAGGATTTTCTGCAAGTCAAGCAATGTGGTTGTATCAGTCACTTTGGAACAAACAGCATACCCAAACTGATGCCACAGTGGGGTTTAAGTGGAAAGGATTTTATTAAGAGTCTCATCTCAATGTCTTTCTGTATTGTGCTGCCTTCTTTTCCAGGTAGGGAATTGCTTTACATCACACAACATCACACCACCTCCACCAAATGCTGTTACTGTGGTAAGGCAGCAGTCAGCATCGTTTTGGCAGGGAAGATTTGGTAAGTTTTTATGGGTGCTGACCACATGCTCAACTCTGCTACTCATATCATAAATGCATTCTTTTTTCTTTTACAAATGTGGCATCATTTACAGGGGAAATAAATTGCCTCCCCAACAATATAAAAAGCATTGCCAAGATTATCATTACAACAAACAAATAATCCGCCAAACAAAGTTCCTGCTGTTTTCTGCTATGCTTTTTTTTTCTGATAATGACAAAGACTATTAGAACTATTTTTTTGAGGTCACTAAAGTCTTTGATTTTCCTGTTTATGTTAAATAACTGCATTAAAAGTTACTTTAGGGGTAAATTACTTAATTACTTCTTGTGGTGTGGAAGCAAAAGCAATAAGCAATAAGCAATCTGGTTCCCGTCATAGCGCTTACCACAACATAGGGAGAATGTATTCTGAAATACTCAAAGACATTTCTAAAACAGACTTAGTTTAATGACACAAAATAAAATTAATGAATAAATAAAAGATGATATAATGTTGTTGACGAATAGAAAACTTAATTAATCTCAAACAAGAAATTAACACCTCCCAGCATATATTAAAGTAGTAATAGTTTAATATTCAGTATAAAATTTAGCATGAAAGAGAGGAATAAATTACTGCATCAGCAATTATTAATTAGCATAATGATATGTTTTGGTATTTAAGGAATATTTTGAGGATAAAACTAATTGATATTGAGTAAAAAAAGCATAGCTGTAACCTGTAACTTTACAGAGTCTGAATACTTTTTCCTTCCTTGCATGTGTGAAAAAACCCTGTAAACGCCTGATCCTGAGCAGCACGGACAGCACTTATTCCTATATTAGACTGTTTCACCAGAACTTCTGTAAGTATGTGAATATCAGCCTCTGTGTGTCTCATCAGCACCTCCCACCCTTTTGTATTTTTTTGTGGTTATTCTTACAGGCACTCCTGGCAGTCCTTTATCTCCAGGATCTCCTCGGGGACCGCACTGACCTCTGGGCCCTTTAGGTCCTCTCTTGCCTGGTTCACCTGGTTCTCCCTAGAAAACATAGTTACTGTAATCATAGGCAGAGACTTTTAAGTCATGCAGGAGGTCTAGTCAGGTAAATGGAAAAGCATACTGTGTGCCCTTGTGGTCCTGGATAGCTGAATCCTGATCTTCCTTGGTCCCCCTTTAGAAAATGAAACTCTTGATTTATGTATTGGACAGGCATTAATGTTTACAATGGCCAGAAATAGTTTCTTCTCCTCACCGGCAGACCACGTTGGCCAGGGTCTCCTCTTAGTCCAGGATCACCAGGATTTCCCACAGTGCCCTGAAGCCACGGGATGTAAAAGTTATAAATATTAGTTAAAGGAGCTATACCTGATATTATTTTAATGTTTCTAAGAAAAATGGTTTCTACACGATATATATTCTACACGGTACATATGTGCAATCAATGAGTCATACATTTGTATGGACTTAAAAGGGGTAAGTCCCACTTCCCCCTCTTACCACATAATATACCGTGTAGAAACCATTTTTCTTGTAAGGTTTTAAAATAATATCAGGTAAAGCTCTTTTAAAACAATAAGAAGCTACTGTAACTCACATTTCCTCCAGGGCTCCCTGGTCCGCCTGGCTGACCCCTCGGTCCTGGTAACCCCTGGTCTCCCTGGAAAAGAAAAAGTTTAAACTAACATTTTTACTGGATACAACTTTGACTTCAGTCAAAATGAATAATTTAAAAGTATTTGTATTCAGTGGATCCCACACACAGAATTACTCAAGCTGATGTGAATCTGGCAGCGTGTAATACTGGAGAAGTCATTTTAAAAGGCTCTTACATCTCCTGGAGAATGTCTGTTCATGATAACGAGCTAAGTGTTGCTTATTTTGGCAGAGCAAACATGTGAAGGAAAACATAACTCACTCGTAGTAACAGAGGCTCATAGAAGCTGCTGAATCATCCTTTATCCAAAATCCACCCAAAGCCTGATCTCCTCACCTTTGCGCCCTTGAACCCGTCTTCCCCAGAGTGTCCTCTGGGTCCCTCTGGTCCTTGCTCTCCCTTTAAAAATGAATCTATGTGTCAGAATTTTGAACTATCCAGTGTGCAAAAAACAACAGAAACCAGGAGGCGAGAAGGAAATTTGCAAAGGATTTGTTTTTAATGAGAATCTGTAAAAATCATCTATAGCAACACAAACCAGAGAGATCAAAGAAAACTGAAGATGGAATTACAAGTTTCATGAAGATTGGTGTTAAGCTGAAAGACATGGTACTGGCCCTTTTCACATTGTAAAAATATCTTGTCAGTGTTATTGAAACATGTTTTCTGCATTTTAGATCACCATCATATTGTTTTCCTCTTTCATGCTACAGTGATGCTGCAGATAAAACTGGAATTCTGTCAACAAAACTTCCCTAGACCTAAAAATAGGAAAATGACAATAAAAGTTAAAACAGCAGATACAGCTGAATTTACCTTGATCCCCTTGCGCCCATCAGGTCCTTGTGCCCCCTTTTTTCCAGGATTCCCTCTCCTTCCCTAGTCATATTTAGGAGTAAACGATTATAAGGAATAAACTATAGCTAGTATTCAAAAATATAGATTTTGAAATAAAAAGTAAGTGGTTTAAATACCAGTTCGCCTTTTGGTCCAGGTCTGCCTTTAGGTCCCTAAAAGAAGGACTTTTATTCAATGTTGATTTTATGTAAAGTCCATGCTTTCCAACTGGAACTTTCTTTATTGCACAATTTATCAAAAATAAATTCTGCTGCTTACCACAAGCCCTCTTTCTCCTGGTAGCCCCGGATTTCCAGGAATTCCTCTTTCACCCTAAGAAACAGTTATTCTAGAGGTCAGAAACTCTTCCTCTAAAGAACACCTTTTTTTCTTTTGTGCTTAAAAGGTTACCTTTGGCCCTAGATTACCCACTGTTCCAGGAGGCCCAGGCTTCCCAGGAAGACCAGGGTGACCCTAAAGCAACACAGATATAAAAAAAAGCCAATTTTACATTGAACACATGGAGTTCATAGGACACATTCCGAGGAAACGACGGAATCAGTCATTTCGACACAGTTTCAACACAGTGAAAATGGTCAAAAAAATAGTGCAGTGTGGGAGCGGCCCAGCATGTGATGCAGATGTGGTTAAGAAGGTTAATCACACAAAAGATAGTTAATCATAGATTTTATTGTAATTGGCGCCATGGACTAACACATTTATGTCACAAAATTCTCAAACATACTAGCATATTTTGTAGAAAAAAACAACTTGGTTTATTTCCCTCATCTCCGAAACATATTTTCCACCAATCTGAATCCAGTCTGAATAATTACACCTCCTCAATGGCTATAGCAGGAGGAGTTAACTAGCTGTGGGGTTTTATTAACTTACATGTCACCGGGGACGTGGAACAGAAGAGTATCTTTGTCTATCTGCTACATAGCCTCAATTCTGGAGTCTCACAAGAAGTTTAGGAGAGACTCTGAAAACACAAATCTTTCATTGGAATTGTTAATGGTTTGGCAAACAAAGGCGAACCTGTACTCCCGTAGGATCTTCCCTTGGGATTTATGGTGGGGCTATCGAGGAGGCAGGAACAGAACATTATGTTTTTCCTCCCTAAACTCAGAACATAATGGTCTGCTCCTCTCCACAGGAAATCACAGTGACGTATACCAGAACTTTCCTGAGGTCCGTTTTTCATTTTTAAACTTTGGAAATAGTTTAGCGCTTTTATCAGAGTAAAATAATGTTAATCCCCAGATTCAATTTTTTTTATATGACTCATTAAGTCTCAGATCAACACAGGTGAGATTAGAGAAATAGATGATATATTTCCCCAATTTATATAGTTTTTTCCTGATGAGACCTCGAGAAGAGTTTACCGGAGCTATAAGGAAAGACAAATGTCTTGTCTTGCTATTAATCTGTCTTTATATATGTACTTGTTTTATTTTACCAAATAATATTCATTCATGTTTATCATAGCTATCTGCATTTATTTAAATTATTATCCCTTTTAATCTCTTACTTATAACCTTTGCTTTACCATCACTTATTGGTTGTGTTCTTTGATCCTTTCTGAAAGACTGATGAATGTTTTACATGTGCATCGCTCCTAATGCGTATAAGAACATAGAAAATACAGGTGTTCACAAATGTTTAAATCTGATAGAGACTGGCAAAACATTTTAACATTAAACCAGCAAATTAAGAATCTGAGCTTTACCAGGATCCAAGAAGTGACTGCTGTTAGTTGGCTGAGGAGAGAAAACCACACCCTTTTGTGGGCTCGGGCCATGATTTCCAAAACACCATTGATGCTTTGGGATGCATCCCGAACGGAAAAGTAGCCAAGAAAGACATGAACAGAACTTAAGAAGATAACTAAACTGAGCTAGAACAAGGTGGAATAAGATGGAGATGAGGAAAAGATGCAGAAAGGTGGACTGATGAATAAAATGGTCAGGCACCAAACCCAGAAACGGACTGAAAGAGACTCTATCTCTTCATATTGTTGCAACTATTTTTGGTTGCTTTTGTAACTAAACTTAAAACTCCGACTATCATGCTTGTTGATTTTTGCAACATGTTACACACCTATGCTATTCGTTTAATCGTGACTAAAGTTTATCTAAGTTTACTAATATTTTTGGTAATCAGGAAAATCTCACAAGAGTTCTTTATTTGTTTATTTCCAGCTTTCAAAGCAAAAACATTTTTGATTGTTAAATCTTGGCAGATTTTTATAAGCTTACAGATCCCTTCCCCAGGCTGGACATGCTGCAAGTATCATGTACATACTTCCAGCAAAGTTATCTAATTGACTTGCTTCCTTTGGTTTCCAAAAGAGTTCAGGTAAACTGGCTGATCTCAGGGAAACATGGACCTGCTGTCGGGTTCCATCTCATCAGGCGCTGAAACATGTTTGGTGTCATAAAAGAGTGGTATTAAGCCATCCTCAGGAGTTAGCTTAGCCCTCAAACTTAACCCTGTGGGATTCAGAAATCCTTTATTTGATCTGTTGAACATTAATTAAAACGTTTAATTTATGTTGAATTTTTAATGTCATCCTGCAGATGACTTACAATGTACCACAGGGCTCAGTCCTAGGCCTCCTTCTATTCCTTATGTACATGCCAACTTTTGCCCACCTTATTCAGGAGCATGATGTAAATGTCCCTTTTTCATGCTGATGACACTTAGCTATGCATCCTTCCACAGAACCCACAATCCAAGTCTGACATCAGGTATTTCTGATGGCCTTAAATTTCCTTCAGTTCAAATATGGATAGTCCGAAGCCAACCTGTCTGGTCCCCTAGATCTCTCGAACATCTCGTTCTTATCACCCAGGCTGCTAGGAATCTTGGAATAATATTTCATTTTAACTTTAGTTCTGACATTCAGGTTATTCAGTCTTGTTTATGGCTATTTCTAGTTATTTCTTTCAACAGCTGGCTCTCAACATTTGTGTATGCTTTTGTTTATATCCTCTTTGACAACTGTTATTCACTGTAGGCTTTTTAGGAATTTGAAATGACTCCTGCTGTTTTCTCAAGATGAATCAAAACTCCACATCTAGACTCATTATCTGGGGAATAAGGAATAAGCACATCATCCTTACGCTTACCACCCTATAATGGCTTCCTGTTAGATTTGAGAGATTTTGAAATCGTAATGCTCACTTTCAAAACCCAAATAATTTCAAAATGATTGACCTGGTATGTGCCTTTGTGGCCACAGTGATCTGCAGATAGCACCATATTAACTCTTCCCAGGTGATATTTTGTGCAAAAACGGCCTTTTCGATTTAATCCAGCCACCGTTTTATGAAACTGTTCAACCATGTAGGTCATAGCAACTAAAGTTATACTTATTTGAAAACAATGATGGAAGAACAAGAGAAATGTTGCCAGGTTAAACATAGTTATAGTTATAGTTAGTTATATCCTAATGAAGTTCATAAAATAAATCTATTAAAAGCTGCAGTTGCCATCAGAATTGTATATGTTTTCACACTTCTATATTTATAGATGACAAAAAAAATCTCATCTAAAATATTAAGGTGAAATAAGGTAAAATCCTCCTTGCTGGAACAGAAAGTGCTTTTCCCTCTGCTAACAGTAATATGGTTACATGTTTACACACAATGAGTAATTTCATAATCTGACCAATCGCACAGCCTGGTTCGAAGTAGCCTAATGTTCTGTAAAGTATGGCTTGCAAACTCAGATTAAGGATTACAGAGACAGTTGATCTACATTTGCTTTTATGTACAGTCTAAAAGCAAACAGTTATAAATAAAACTGTATGAATGAAGCCTGCCATGTGCTTGACACGCTCCGTCTGCTTTTACATAAATATCCAGGTCACAGAGGTGTGTAGTGTTTGGTGAATTACACTGAACATAATGTGTGTCTGTGCAGATCAACGTGTGTGGGAGGCATGCTTTTATCAGTCTGACACTGTGGCCATTTTTACAGTCTGCTTGTTATTTTTGTTGCTCCGGATCTCTGAATAACAGAATGTGGCTGCATCAACATAAAAACCTAGAAATTATTTGTTGCTTTTTTCTGTGTGACGCAAGAAGTCACAAGTCAAAATTCAGAATGCTGTATTGGTTTGGGTGCTTAGAAATAATCTGCTATTGAACCCAACATCTGACACAGAATGAATGAAAACACTTGAGATAAGACACATTCAGAGGCTTTTAGTCAGTCGGCCTAACTGATGTGAAGTCTGATCCCCGTAAGACCAACTTTATTAATTCTCCTCTCCTCTCCTCTTCTGACAAATGAATGTCCCCACAACTATCAAATCACTTGTTTAACTTTAAATAACTTTGTTTTCATATCTTTCCACTTGTGCAAATGTGTTCTGACTAAAATTTGTCTCTTGAATAATTTTTTTTGTCCTAGCAGAACAACCTGTCCAGCTGGCTTAATATTAAATTGGAATTGGTTCTTGTAATGTGCCATTTTTCAGCTTAAGCGACGACACTCATGTCCTCTGAGCTTTTCCTTTTAAGAGTGCTTTCCTTAGAGTGGTATATCTGATAAGTAATAGTTTAATTAAAAAGCCAGACTGGATTGGTGCAGCTATTCAGGTATTTTGTATCTAGAATTTATCCAATTACTGAACATATTTCTCTCTGGCACTACTGTCTTTCACTGGCTCATTTACCCTCTAACTTGATATCATTTTCTGATTAATTCTACCAACATCACACTATTCTTTTCTTCAATGTTTGTAAAATGAGTGAATAGATTGCAATTCTGATTTGATTCTCACCTTTTCTCCTTTCTCACCGGGTAGCCCAGATTCCCCAACTGCTCCTGGGTAACCGTTGAGTCCCTTTTAGTGACAGACAATGAATCAATGGTTCAGTACACTCAAAAAGCTTAAAATGCAAGTAACATTTCTCAAATCAACCTCAACAGTCCCACCTTCATGAAAAATGTCAACTATATTATTATATTATATTATAACTAGATTATATTCTACATAATAACAAGTACCAGCACCCTGAGGAAGGTGTTAAATAAGATGTTTAAATACATCACACTTACCTTGTCACCTGGATCTCCTTTGCAGCCAGGAGCTCCAATTCGACCGATTTTACCCTGAAGATTTTTCACAGAGACATTTATTGACACATATTTGGGTCTTGGTGTACATCTTCGTATCGACGCTCACCTTTTGCCCGTCTGTTCTGTTTCTACCCGGCACACCTGTCACGCCCTAAATGTTAGAAAAGGGATTCCGTTATCAAATTAGCCTAACTTATTCAGTTCTAATGTGCAGAATATGAAAATGCTGAGTATTGCATTGCATAAAAAGCTTGCAATACCTTTGCTCCACTTAATCCAATTTCGCCCTGTTGAGATGAATCAAAGTTTATAATCCCAACACCATATCATTTTGTTCTCAAATTAACAACCAGCAGAAATGTGAGCTCTCACCTTATCACCTTTATGACCATCTTCTCCCTAAGCAAAAACAAAGATGGACCTTTTAAGTAACTTAAACAGGTGACACCAAAAATCATCAACTTGTGAGCCTCAACAAACCTTTAGGCCAGGTTTTCCAATTGGACCTTCAATCCCAGGATCGCCCTAAAATATAAACAGCCATGCTAAATAAGAACTTATGATGATCAAATATATTTCTTAGTGTGTCAAGTCAGTTTTAAATTTCTAAATGTCATTTTTACACACCTGGTTACCCTTTTCACCTTTTGACCCTGTCGTGCCTGTCTCTCCTTTTGCGCCCTGAAAATAAGTTGACATTTTGACATTTTAGCAACTTAAACAAGCACAAATGAACATCACAGACTGATGGACAGTTTTGAAGTGTTTTCTAACTCACTTTTTGTCCTGAAGGCCCTTTTCGTCCAGGGATCCCAGGACTCTCATAGCATGTGGGTTTATAACACTATGAATTCAAATAGACAAACAATTGTATATGAAATGTGGTCCTACATAAAAAATGTCAGGAAAAGACAGACTAGTGCAATTTGTAGAGGCAGAATGAAACCAACACATACTTTTTAAAAGTTGGTTTAGATCCTCCACATAGAAAAAATAATGTACTGCCAGCTGTATAAATTGTATTGAACAGTTTTGAACAAGCTTTGGAAAAGTTTTGCAAACATTGTGTTGATGAATGACAGCAGAATAGAAAACACACTCTATAATTTCAGCAAGCCATTAAATGGTCCAATGAATAAATTTAAAAATGTACAATTCTCACATTATGTCTCTACATTTTTAAGGCATTTAGGCTCAGACATTTTCTGCTACTAAATCACAAACATGTTTTGAATCTGATTGGTTTTTACTGCCTTTTACAGCCTGAAGTGGCAAAACCTTCATGATACACATGGAGTAAATGACTCCTGAGGTTTTGTGCATAACATAACATTTCTTACCTGTAGATAGGCTTGATATTTCTGCAATGAAAACGGCAACAGTCAACGATTGGTTGTGATAGTAGTGAGGATAAAATTTGAACTGACACAGAGGAGAAAGATATCAAATCACCATGACTTTTATGATGCGATCAATGGATTCAGTGCTTAGTCGGGCTTTCCCATCAATGATCTCCATGACTATGTAGTCGTCACGGTACAACTCAGTGGGGGAGCTGGCTATCTCCCGCATTCCCAATTCATCGACATTCCTGGATGCTGCCACTGAGAAAACATGAATTCCTTGTTCCCGAGCTTTGTCTGCCATCACCTTGATCCCTGCGCATGGATTCCCTGTCACATGACCATCAGTGATGACCACAGAGAAGAGGACGTCCTCTGTATCTGCATAGTGGCGTGTCAGCTGGTAGGTCATGTTTTTCAGGGCGCAGTCGATGTAAGTGCCTTTTCCCAGGTATTTGATCTGACCCAGATTCCTGATGAAGTTCTCCCGGCTTGTGAAATGGCTGAAAACCAGCTGCTTCTGGGAGAAGTGCAGGCCACCGAAGGACCAAGTGATCTGGATTTGGCCCTTGTACTCCTCATCAGAGAGCCTCTGGACAAATATTCTCGTGAATTCCTTGATGCTGTCAACCAAACTGCCAGGCGGGGACTCCTGCAGGGCAATAGTCTCTGAGGTATCGATGGTGAAAAACAGCTTGATGGGACAGTAGATAATCCCTGATGGAAGAGAACACATTCATAAAAGTACAAATAACACTGCCAAGCATAGAAGTGAAGATCTGTCTGTTTTTCAAGATTTTACCTCACTGCTAATCCAAGTTTGATAAAACTTAAAACTACAAACACTTAACAGTTGAGTGGATATTTTCTCATGTACTACTGGAAATGTACTAAGATGGAAAGGATTTTTGCATGCAAACATAGAAAGAGCCGATGAAATACAATGCTTTTCTTATGTCTGCAGTTATTTGAATAGTTTAATTTAATAGTGTCCATGGGGATGATGATACTTTTTTTTCAGACAAATAAGATTTTTTCCATCTTTGGAGCTCTATTTGTTATAATACAAGAAGACAATTCACAGTGGAAAACATACTGTACCTTCAAGAAAAAACACTACAAGCAGAAATATAAAATGTGAGAAAAAGACAAACACTGTTATGCAGCTCCATTTGAAATTATGCAAACAGAGCTCAGCAGCATGACAGCAACTGGGAAACTGTTAAATTCAATTCATGAGCTGTTATTGAATTATCTTATTGTTATATTATGTTTTAGGTTATTGAACAAATAAAAAACTAGTGGGATATTTCTATTCAATTTATATAATGCATAGTTTACTTGCGATAATTTAGGAATATTTGCCTCGTACCATAAAATCCACTGTTATGTAGTAGGTTAATGAATACTTTGTGGTCTGTTAGCGTGTACAGCTAAACACACATTTATCTGAATTTATCTCACTTAAATAGTGCATCAGTGCATCATGATTTACATTTTTTACACACTATGTTGAGAAAGACAAATGGACCAACGTGTCCCTTGCCTGGACGCGGGTCACCGGGGCCCCCCCCTGGAGCCAGGCCCGGGGGTGGGGCACCGATGCGAGCGCCTGGTGGCCGGGCCTTTGCTCATGGGGCCCGG
>JAVQJG010179837.1:0-28561 GCA_036024015.1 Craterocephalus amniculus
TGGTACTCAAGTACATTTTTCACGTTGTACTCTAGTACTCTTACTCAAGTAAATATTTGGATCATTACTTTTACTTTTACTTGAGTAACTTGTGTACATGTAACAGTACTCTTACTTGAGTACAGCTTTTGGCTACTCTACCCACCTCTGCTTGTTTGTCCTTAGCTTTACCAACTCTTATTCCACTTCAGAAGGAATCCGGGGTGGATGTTGCTGGTGGCGAAGAATATGGGTTGTACTGAAATGATGGCACAGTGCTTTCATAGAAAGTGAGTCAGAGCCTTTCCACAGCACACACAGATGCAGCTTACCTTATGTTAGAACAACAAAAACAAAATTTAAAACCATACTCTTCATATGTTGGTTATATCTTGAGAATGTGTCCTAAAAAACATCACACACACTTAAAAACACACGAAGAACAGGGTTTGCATATTTACTGTGTTCAGACTGCAGCTGTGCAAAAAGCTTGTTAGTAACCCATCCCCGCTTTGGCTTGATTCATGCCTGCTGCTGTCGGCTAATTGACAACTTAGAACATCATTGATCAGATCCTCACTATATCAATAGAAAACTGATTGGAACTCCAAAGTAATTAGAACATGCAGCACTGGACAGAAGTCTAGAGCCAGCCCTGATTTCTTTACATCTTTGCTCCAAAACAACCAGACCATTTAATATTTTAAAATATTCTTGAGCAACACTTGTGAAGATCCATCAAAAATTTCCTTTATACAGTGGCAGCTTGTCCAATCCAGTCATTGTAACAGACCATTCGTGACTCAGTTATTTAACACTGAACTATGAATCCTTCAAACACACAAAAGTCAAGTGATGGACCATGCAGTGTTATGTTTGCACATGAAGGACATCAAAGAAAAGAATGTTTAGTTATATCCTTCATCACTTTGTGTCAAACAGCCTGTCATTGTCATTGTTGAATCTATTAAAAATGTCAAAGCTCACACAGTTTGAGAGGCATAAAACTGGACTGGAGGATGGTGCTGAGCCTGGAACTCAACATTATTGAAGCAGTGATCATCTTGCAAGAGAATGGAACAAAAGGCAACAAAAATGTGGAAGGTTTATACTGTGTTAAAGAATAAAGGTGACCAAACCAAAACTTGACATTCAAGCTAGTTTTGAATCGTTCATAATCAATTATTACCTTTTTATACTGTATGTCCGTTCATGTACTGCAATAAATCGCTGCCCCATTTTTCATTTTGCTGAAAATATACAAAGATAGGGCGGCTTAAGAATTTTGCACATGACAGTAGATAAATGAAACTGTAGCAACACTAGGGCAAAAGTGATGGCTGAGTGATCAGGGTTCTTCTGGTGCTTGAATCCCAACTGGTCATGCCATTTTTCACAGGTCAATTTTTTGACAAAACAGCTAATTCATAACCTGATTACTTCCAAGGACTTCTGCTAAACAGAGAAGTAATCAATGCAAAGATGAAGAATTAGTCAGATTGTTTGCTAAGCTAAAGGAAACAGAGGCTATTTCATTTCTAAAGAATTTTTTTTGCAGAAGGTTAAGGCCATCATTTTCATTAAGTTGTAATAAATGTACTTTTAGGTTAAAAAATGTTATGAATTACAGTACACTACGATAAATGAGCACTCGGGTTAAATGAACTTTTGGAATCACATTGACTTTTAACTATGAATGCTGAATGGATTTCCCTGACAATTTGTTTCAGGTGTCTGTTACATCACATGGAGCTATTGTGAGGTTCCCTTTTGACCTGCTGTCCTGCACTAATACATATGAGAGACACTTGACCTGTCCTGCAAAAGGAGTGATGAATTAAGGGCTCTGTATCCCAGTCCCGTAACCTCAACCTCTTAAATAAAACATTGCAGCAACAAAACCTTTGCTGTAAGAATTGTAATTGAAAATAAAGGCTAAGGTAAGATCTAATGTGACATAGATTAGTTCTTCTCAGCCTTTCACGTTAGTTTGTGGAGTCTAAGAAAACATTTTCCTGATCATTCAGCCTGCGAAGCTGCTAAGGCATGCATGCATTACCCTTGTCTAGACCTGTGACATATTAACCTTGACAACACTATACCGAAACAGAATGCTATCTGTTGACCAGGTCACATCTCAAAGTGATGCCCTTCTCTGCTTTGCTGTGAATAATTCATGAGAGACAGACTGAGAAAGCGAATAGGGCCTGGGGCAGCTTCAGAGCCAATCATTTGGCAAAGTGTACATACAGCCCTCTCATGCTTATAGCTATTGATTATGTGCCATGTTAGGCAGCAGCTTGGCAACAGATTACAAACAAAATAGACAACAAGATGGGCTGGCTGTCCACGCCTCTTAAGCGCTGACTGTATAAGAGGAAAGGGGTGGGGTACAAGAGAGGAAGGCTGAAGAAACAATGGATGTTCATTTCAACATAGCCTTCGCATTCATTTCAAAATGAAATTTCCGAGGAATAAAAGCTTCATTTTCCATGAGGGGGGGTGGAGGGGTGTAGACGTTTGGTGACATGACGAATGACAGACCCCTAAATAGAGGATTTGTCTGTTACACCTTAATCCATTAAGAAACTCACTTGCTTCGGCTGCAGTAAAGCCGATTTCAAGTCCGTAGATAGCATCAGGGAGCATCAGGGACATGGCAGCTCTCTGAGGCAAACAGCTTTGCTGATATGCAGATATTATGCAAGTATGTATGCAGTCTGAGGATTACTCCTGAACGTTGATGGACAGTTAATAAATACTTCTACTAAATTCCATTTTTAGTACAGGTCTGGGATTCTCAAAAGGTTAAACCTGAAAATTTTTTCCACAACATGTGGGAACAATCACTTAGCGGATCTTCATTGGAGGAGAATTAATTAAAACTAAGATGCACTGAGATGATCTCAACTAACTGGAAATTGTATTTTTAGCTATGAAAAGAGATAGAATACCTGGAGGGACAGAAATTTTACAACCCACGGTTTCACGGCCAATGTTTCGATTTTTGGTGTCCTGTGCTTTCTCTGAGCTCTTTCTAGCTAATAAAAGTCAGTCTGATGTTGACTCTAATCTCTCTCTCTGCCATTTTCTTATTATTCAATTCTTCCAGTAATTTCAGCTTAAATTTCTTTGCTGAGTCAGCCATAGTGCATGTACAAAACAGCTAACGTATATCCAGTTATTGGCAAGTGAGAGTAAAGCAAAATGCAGTCATAATGCGAGTCACAGGGACAGAACACAAAGTTGTCATATTGGAGGGGTTTCTCACCCTGCTGCAGGAAAATTGAGGCTCCATGTATATTTAATGTCATTGTGCCATCAAAACGGGTGAGAAGTACAGAGTTTTAAAGTCAGAAATGTGAAAACATTTTGCACAAGTTGGATCATCCCATCAGGAATTGGGGTACAGAACGTACTTAATTCTGTTTCCTTGATCCCGATAAGTTACAAGCATGGCCTCCATGTATCTGGTACCAGGCTATAGCTAATAGCTACTGTCATCGTGTGAAATTGTTTTTTGTGACCTGCAGACTCAGAGATGATCTGATGAAGTGAGAGGAAGGAAAACAAAGAGGTCTGTGCAGCAAGAGGAAAATCCCACCCTGTAACCATGGCATTGGAGTTTTCCAAACTAGGCCAACAAATTAGCCGTCCCTGCCGTTTTAGTTTGCAAGTGACAGTAAATGATGGGACCAAACGGGAGGATAAAGCTATGCCGATGCAAACTCTTGTTTGTTCCCGGTTATTAATCCATTTTCTTTTCTTGGTCATTTTATTGACAAAAAACATTTTTCCAGAAAAATAATAACCATGAGCAAAAGTTCGAATGGTCATCCATTTCAATGGAAAATGGCAAGTTTAACAATCCACAGCCAGCTGCATGTTTCTCCCTCCCCCGACAGAACACGGGGAATCACTGCTAAAACATGCAGGGCTAACAAGCTTGTCTTACGAGAACACTTTCATCTGGATACGATTGTGATTAGACTAACATAAAATACATATTTATGAAAGACATGAGGCAAATTAAAAGCCAAGTTAGTTACACGCTGTCCCTTTGAAAACAAATCAGAGCGGTTCAAATGAGGGTGAAGCTGCAGAGGTTTACATTACATCTCCTCTGTATTGGATGATTGTCTTTAACTACAGAACATCCTTAGCAACGCGGTCTGTGATCTGTTCAAAAACAGTCTTGGCTGCAGAACGTTTTGGCAACGTGGACCAAATTACACGGAGCCAACGCATGTAACTATCTGAGGCAGAAGGGAAGGAGATTCTTAAGAAAGAAAGCATGCTGACTGTTGCCTCATGCAGTGAGATGCTGGCAGCCTTATTCAGAAAAAAAAGTGCAAATAAATCTCTTTAAGATTTAAGCTGAAAGAGCAATACTGGCAGCATTGCATATGGTAATTAAAACCAGTAAAGGCAGACATTTGCTTCTACAAGTCTAGCCCATATTGCAGGTTGCATGGTGTTAATTTCTTGGGAAATGCACTGATTAAGGCACCAAACTAACACAACACATGTGAAGTAGCTATCATAAACAGGCATACAAGATGAGCAAGCATATTCTCAGCCTGAGGAAGGAAAATTGGGAGGCAAAGTGAATCATCATCAGCTGAAACTCATAGTTAAAACATTTTGACTCCAGGGAGAGCCATGGACAATGTGATGGGTCACTCTGAGTGCTGGTTGAAGTGTACTGTATGTTGAACATGAAGCTTGGAAAAAGTAAAAAAATCTGCTTTGGTTAAATAGAACAGAGGGATCCTTTGTAACAAACACCTCTTCTCTTTGCTTGAGGCTAGCAGGTGAAGGATAAATTAACTGCTGGAACAACACACTTTCGACTGTCAGTACTTGAATTGCATCAGGGAGGTAATGTATTTTTCTAGTTTTAATAAAGAAGAGGAACGCATTGAATAATAAATATGGATTACAAAAGCTGTCAGAAGGATGAAAACAGCAGCAAGTGCAGAAAGGAATAACTGAAAACTAAAAGCAGTGGTAGTAGAGCTGAACAATCTCACTTGTTTAATTCATTCTCCGAAAAGGAAGATGGAGTAAGAACTGTCAGTCATTCAGCTGACAGAAACCTACTGTTAACATCAAATAGATGCATCAATTTAGTATTTTTTATTTGTTGCTCTCTGTCTTGGTGTCCCCTCATCCCAAAAGGTAACCTCCCCCCCTCAGTCATATTCTGCTTGAAGTTGTTCTTGTTTAAAAAACAGTTTTTTCCTCTCCAGCATTAAACACATTTTTAGGGCATGAAGCCTAAATTAAGTTCTGGCTGTTCAAACGTAAATTATGCAAATTTACAGTAACCCCGTCTTCAGTGAGGATGAATTTTACAATATATTTAGACTTTGTAAGTCAGTCAATGGATCCTGAAGCTCTCTGACTTGCCAGGTTCGGCCAGCACCTTCTTCTGGCCCTATATTTCTATTTAATATGTGCAATTACATGAGTTTTGTGCTCCTAATAAGCAAGGAGAGCCAAGTGGCACAATGACAAAGCAAAGTGGGCTAATCCACGTCACAGCGTTCTGATTTCCTGCCACAGCCTGCATTATTCCAGGTTGGGTGAGCTTTTCCTAGCGTGTGAAATCTTAAAGTGATTTACGCCCTGTCACGACTGCCATAACATCTTACCTTATCAACAATGCTAACACGGCACCATGTGCGGTCTCTTCATCTGAAACTACAAGGAGTGTGATTAAAATGTCTTTTTCTTTTGGCTGACTGTGGCAGCAAGACTTTAAGGAAATGTGCACAGGATGCAGGAGTGAGAATGTTATTCAGTCATAGCTGTGGTGCGCTGCCCAATTCAAATAAATTTAATTCACTAGTCAGTAAAATTTGAACCTGTGCAAAATAATAACTGAGCATGTGGATTGGGGGGGATAAGCTAAATGTCATATTTGCTTTTTTGCTTTTTTCCATAATTGAGAATACAGTGATGTAAGTTCTCTTTTAAACCCTGTCTGAGATAAATGAAAGTCACTGCGTTCTACAGGAAGACCTTGTGTGCAAAAACTGCAGTGCAAGATGTGCAACGGAAAACAAACAAAGCTCTTCTTGATCATTCCTGGCTGAGTGTTTTTAGTGCACAATTATAGACTTAAGACTGGTTATTTCATCTGACAAACAGAGAGTCACAGCTGAAAACATTAGCCTGTAATGGTGTTTGTTAGATTATCGTGTGTACTGCAGAAGTAAGCCTGGTTATTATAGTTATTATACAAAACACTTCAACGCGACAGACTGAATCAGGGAGAGGTAAATAGAAAGCAAGGATGGCGGTAAATGTTAAAAAGATACCTGGCTTCTGGTAGGAGGCTGATGAGCAGGAGAAGGACCCACAAGCCAATGTCCAGTGGCTTAGCTTTCCAAACTAGAGCAGCCATATTGTTTCAGCAGAGAGGCTCCTGCAGAGAAGACAGAAGAGGCAAAAGGAAACAGAGTCAGTAATTTACATATTTTACAGCTTCACAGGGAAATATTGGCATGTTGTACATTAAACTGGTATCGACTGGATATTCAGTAATCCAGCTCAACTTTCTCTCAGTTGAGTTTTTAAATTAAGTGATTAATAATGTTGGTTTGGTTGTATGATGCCTATTCCATATTTTATAGCACATTTAATTATATTTTTACTAAGCAGTGGAAATCAAAAGGTGGCTTAAATTCATTGTTAAAAATAAGTAAATGATTAAAAAAAGATATTTGTAATAAAAGGGAGACTGATGTAGAGTTGTATAGTAAAGCTTAGGTTTACCTATAATAACCCGTTTTCCATATTTTCCTGGATACTCATGCCGCGCAGAAACACTTAGCCACTTAGCTTTCTTTTGTTCACATAATTATGTTGCTTTGTGGGCAAAGCCAAATCACATGCACCTTTTCATTAAGAAAGAATGTGACAGCCAGCATAAGAGTGTAAACAATTTTTTCAATCCATCCAACACGTCCGAGTGGAGTGGACTGAAACTGGCATCAATAATTAACCTGATTTATTGGAGTATTTCCCGGGGCTGATTGGGTTGTCCTTTACTACTCTCATTTCTTTGCAAGACAAGAACAGAAGCAGCATTGTGATCATTGCTTTTTGTTTGCCTCTCTGTTTGTCAGTGAGATTTCATTAAAAAGACAAGTTGAAACCTGGTGGGGAGGTGGAATATGGACAAAAGAATTAGATGTGGGCAACCTTAGAAATGGCATTTTAAGGCATTGACCCTGGTTGGGACTTGATTTTTTTTTTTCTTGTCTAACACTCTTTAAAATGCTCTCAACATTTCTGGGGCGCTCAACTCAATTCCAGGAAAGTTGGAACATTCTTTAAACTTGAACAAAATGAAAACATGGGACAAAATTTTATTCACATCAGAACATACATTACATGACAGATTTGTAAAATGATAAATTTGACAATATTATGCACAAAATTAGCTAATGTTAATGTTTTTTTTGTTAATGTTTATTCCTTAATTTAAAATAACAAAATATTAAGGTTCTCATTAAGAATTAAATCTTTGTGGTCCGTAAGGATGTGTGATCTTATAATTAATCATTTCACATGGTCCCTTAAAGCATGAAGGATGACTTTTAAAGTCATATTCAAATTGCTCATCAGGTTTTTGCAAAATCACCTGCACTGTCTCCCTTATTTGCAAAATCTGTTGTATTTGTGTGAAACATAGGCTGACACTGAACAATCAGCCACACAGAGGAGAGACAGGAATCAACATTTAGATTCATATTATTCAAGAAATTTTGAATAAAAATCAATAAATAGAGGCAACTCATTAACAAGGAATGAAAACCAGAAATAACCAAAAACAAATATGATAGACACTTCAGTCTGTGTAAACAAAATTGACCTTCAGAAAATATTAAATATGTTGCTCAGACAGTGAAAACCAGCAGAAGTGTCAGTTAGTACCTTTGTAGAGATAAAATTAGCAACAAAAATGTAAACATGCTAAATTCTGTGGTGTCGTATGATACCATGGCACAAGAGATCACTCTGCAAGAAATACGACGGTTCAGAGAGAGAGAAGAAATGGAAATTATTGTAGTTTTGTCACACAAGATATAGAATAAGGGAAAAACCTTTGTATCGAGTTAGCTTGTTTTGAGTAAAAAAATCTCCTTTTTTCAGCATTTTGCACAATTGTGTCTATGTTATGGTCATTGAAGTATGTTTTATCTTGATATAGCCTACACATATACAATTTCAGTCAAACATTTTAATGCACATGTGCTTTTGATCTTTAAAAAAGTGCATTTAGCACTAAAGGTCGTAAATTTGCTTTCTTGACCAAAGAATTTATATTAAGACATATATCGTATATAAGGAAACAATTATCGAGATATGAAAATTGGTTCATATAGCCCAGCCCTATATTGTAGAGACAGCAAACTTATTGTGCTAATTTCTTCTTACCTTGCAGTTAACTGTCTTATTACTTCCTGTGACAGGCCTATGTGATATATTACTTATATTACTGGTTGAGACCCTACGGTCACTGAGTTTATGCCTTGAATCTCATGAATTTTGCAATTTTCCCTTATAATGTGCATTTTGGTGACAAACGATGTGAATAAAAAATGCATAATAAAGGTGTTAAATGTTTGAAATGAGGTACATCTGTTGGATGTCATGTAAGATATTAAATGATTGGGTTTAAAAAAATTTTATATTCAGACATCGATTTGTTAGCAAAGACATCGGGCTAAATCATTGTCTGAGTCAGACGTATGAAACAACCCAAGTAAATATCCCCAAACCAAAATCTACATCTCAGTACATGCATTACCACAGATTACATATTCATATATTCTTTGTAAGTATTTGTGGCCAGACATTCTGTAAATCACGAGGGATAACACACTGAAATGTTCCTTTGAAGCTCACGAATCACACATCAACATCATATTTAGTTAAGTAATAGGCATTTTCTTCTTTCCATCCACATCCATCCTCTTGATGTTGAATAGTGACTGGCTCCTTCAGTCATTAATTATTAACAGTCATTACAAGGAAATTGCTGTCAAGCAGTTTAGTGAAAGATTAAATAACCTTAGCAATGTATGTACCTGATATTAGCGCAGCCTAAAAACACAGAAAATAAGCTAAGAGACCGATGTTTCAGCAATGGCAGAGGACACACAAGTGCGCACACACACACATGCACACACACGTCACAGCTGCTCTGTACTTGAAAGGCTTTCATTGATCTTTTTAGAGATTCAGTTGCTTTTTTATTAACGCGATACATAAAAAGAAAAAACTCTGTCCTAAGGGGAATTTGTGATGTCTGTGTTAAGACATTGCAGGAGGAGGTAACTAATAATCAGACAAAGGTATATTTCAGTATATCCTGCATCAACATTGCAGCTACCAATGACCATCCTTTCACACAACATTTTTGATGGAATTATCGTATTATGTGCCTAGTAACTGTAATAATTGAGGACCATTTTAAGTAAAGATCCATACCTGCTGAGTCAATAGTATCCAGCCTGGGGTCCAGGACCCCCCAATGGTCACAGAGGGTCCCTGGTGGCACTGACAATTCAGAGCAATTCTGATTACAAATGTAGACCATGTCCACACAGAGATGAGTTGTGTGTCTGTTCAATCTTTTTTAAAAATCATCTGGACATTTCGCGCTCATGCAACTGATGTTTTGCGAGCCTGAAAACCCTACGTTTTTAAACCAGAACCCAAGTTATACAATCTTAACACTCCAAAGCCAAAAAAGGGAGGCCCGTGCACTGTAAATATCTGGGATGCAATTTACACAGTTGGGTGTAAAAACAAATACCAGAAAGTGCAAAAAATAAATGAAGTCAACGTTTTGGTCAACAGACCATCATTAACACTGATAGCATAGAACAACTTCAAGCTTTAAATAAGCTGGCAATCAAGGCAGCCAATCAGGGTGATTCTAGCAGGAGGAAGACATCAAGTGATTAGTGCATTAATCAAAAAATAAAGGAGGAAAAAAAGCCACTTATGAGGACAAAACCTGTGCATCCAATTGATTTTCCTCCATGTACAGGGGTGTAGTGAGATCAGAGTCCATATGCAGCTACAGTAGTGGAGCTCTTCATGTTAACCTTGATTTTTTCCTGGAACATTCAATTAATGAAACGTGTCTGAAAAACACCACAAAGGCTATATGTTGTTAATTCTGCTAAGAACAAGAGGTCAGCACTAATGAAAACATAAGAAGCATGGTTGCAGCACGGGGTGGGGCAGGGAGGGCACAGGTTTTTAGTATTTGCATTAAAGGGGTCCTCAAGGAAATCGGTTGGGAACCACTGCACTAAGCTGATCTTGAAAGGGGCGCATGTGAGAACGTTAGTGATTTAGAAATCTCATATGCAAAACAAAGATACAGTACCAGAAAACACAAAACAAAAACCATGCAAATGGCACACAGAAAGCCAAAATCCTACTGTAACTGCTGAACAATGCATAACCGTGTCTTTGTTGTGAGAGCCTGCAGTTCCCACAATTCTCTTCCTGCAAGAGTTGGTACTTTATGGTCATTTCTGCAGTTTATCAGCAGTTGTCTTCTAGCTAATGGCAACTGTCTAGAAATCATGAGTGTCTCTTTTAATGAACCAATCCAGCCAGCATTGAACCGCCGGCATTTGCACCAGTCTTTTACTTCTCCATTTGTGTCAATTTAAACAGTTCCGACTGCCTCGTGTTCAATGAAACTGAAACCAAGATTTGAAAATGGGAAAGAAATCAAGCTTAAAAAATCTCAAGGCCAGAGTGGGTGGGCCATTTTGATGGAAACACACACCCACACACACACAAACTCACGTACAACAAATAAAACAGAACAGAAAATGCAATGTCCTTCATAGCAACATGATAGTATGAGGATTTACAAAAATGCTCAGAAACATGCTCATGTTGCAGTTCTACAAGTCAGTCGGTTTTGAATATATTCCTTGCTTTAACTATCATCCACTTATCACATTACACATCTCTAAACTAGAATTCAAAAATATTATTGGTCATAATTGACCCCAATCTGGTTTAGTTATGAACAACATTAACAGAAAAACAGCAAATATAGGCAGATGAGTTCCTGCAGATTAGTAAAATTGTTACTTGTCATCGTTTCAGTCTTTGTACCCTTTTCAACAGAAGTCATGCTCGGTGGGGAGCCAAACCCAGACCGTGTCAAATTCCCCCAATCTTCTGTTAATCACAAAAGTTGGTAAATATAAAGCTTTGATCATTTTTTTAAAGACAACAAATTGGATTTCTAACCTCTTTCTTTCTTTTTACCTTCTAGTCTCTCTGTATATGCAGCAAAGGGTGTTTTTGCTAAACTAACCCTGCCCGTTTTAATCATTAAAGATTTTATGTTCTCCATAAAAAATGGCAAGATTCCCTCTGGTGCCTGAGAAATGATTTCCTTTATCCTTTAGTGTCAGTTTGAAAATTGCATTGCTAATTTCCTGAAACATATTGCTGCCCATTTAAGTGCCTCCCCTTGACCCCTATCATTAAATATGAGCCATTTTAAGGCTCTAAATGACCAGGGTGAATAAATAATTTAAAATGATTTTATCCTGACGTCTAGCTATAATACAGTATAATTTCACGTTTTGTAGTGGTTAAAAAGGAGAATAAGCTTAAACGATGCAGCACAGATACAAGAAGACCATGATTCCAATGTTGAATATCTTAAAGGAGATATCACGTGCATTAGACATGTGGACACTTGCAGAGACTATGGCCTTTTATCCAGTGTATTTTTTTTTGCAAGTGTTATGGGGGTAATAACCACATCATTGATGGTGCTCTTAAATCCATGACTTAGTGACACACCAAGGCGTTTATGTACCTATGGCCAAACACACACAACACAACAAAATAAGCGACAATTGAGCCTTCCAACGCCGTCAAGGTGCAGCATTTTACATATTCACACTACAGCCTCAGTTACAAAAATCCATCAGATTTTGTTCCAACTAGAAAACACTGTAGCTTCAAAATCAACAAGGCCTCTTTCATATCATATTCATAGATGACCCTAAATCGCTTTACCTCCAAATACATTTAATTAAATCACTGCTATCACAAAATACAAGCTCTTTAATATCTTGATAATAAAACAATCCTCTTGTTATTATGGTTGAGAGTGAAGGCATTAATGATTTTTTTCTTGGTCCAGAGCACGGGTTCTTTCTGAGTTTATTCTGAAATAGTTCTTTAAAACGGCACAGACATGACAAACAGCTCTCACGACTCAGTGATGTGACAGGAAGGGTCATCTTCTTGGTCCTACTCAGCTCTTGGCACGACTAAATCATCATCAATCACTAAAACCGGGCAAGCCTGACTTGTTTACCCACCTTCCTAAACAGTTTTGTCTATTTGTGCACATTTTTGATGAGGGAAATTATCCATCTCTGCACTGTACACTCCACAATCAAGCAAGTTAGCAAACCTGTGCATTCGCCGAAGTGAAGCGTAGGGTCAGGGTTTGTCGCTGATGTCAAAGGTTACATGAGAAATCGTGCACATTTATACAAATTATTTTCATTATTTTATTTTATTATTTTCATTCCCAGTTATTACATATCTTAATTAAGTTTGAATGCTTATAGATGTACTGTAAATAAAATAAACTGAAAATAAATCTATTTGTGGTTACTGTGGGGGTGCTTTAAAAGTCCCAGGGGTAGCTGGTGCACCTTCAAACCCCTCCCTGGCGTCACCTATGCGTTTATTGAAGTATTTCTCTGAAGACCACCAGGGTTTGATGATTGTCTAATAAGATGTTTCTGAGGACTGAGTTTAAAAAAAGCGAACAAATCTCATAGGCAGCCCATGAGATCAATACTCTTACATTACCTATAAGACTTCTGTTTCTTTCTGTTGATTTACTTCATGATTTTTCAACAAAATCCAACTAGCCGCTGTGAAAAGTTCTCTTGAAGACACACTAGACAGAACAGCGGTAAAGTGTCAACAGATACTTTCCGTAAAGAAGAAAAAGGGGCATAAAAAGACAGACTACTGGCCACTGTATACAGGTCTGCACCTGATTTACCAATACCTGTCATGTACATGTGAGTTTCAGTGCTTTGTGGGGGGGTGGGGGGCGTCAAGACACGGCGCTTTTGTTGGCAAATTAAAAATAGCTTGCCTGAGGTGACAGTAGATGTAGAACGGGTTTCATTTCCTACTCTAACATTTGTTTTCAATTCTGCTGTCAGTTTTTTATTCAATTATTTCTTTTTTCTGGAGGAAAAAAGAATATGTAATGAGTGATGTAATCACATGTGATAGAATTAATGGCTGTGACGGCTCTCAATGCAAATTTGGTGCATAATCCGAATGGAAATCTTACGGAGAGAGATTTACAAAACAATACAGATAGTAATAAGCGCTAAAATTAGACATGTCTGATCCAAGTTAGCTAAAAAGAGTATTATGCTTTGTTATTTGTTATAAACAAACTTACAATCCAGCTTTCATATGATATATTTTAAATTATACAAATAATATATACATCCTGCGCAGTCCAGTATGTCCAGGAACAAGCGAGACTCCCACATCAGCCAGAAAACAGTGTCAGCCGCAGTAATTGTTGAATTTAGGACACAGCTCTTTAGCCACGTAATCCAAGTGGCTGTTAACTAAAAATAGCCCCAAATCTTGTCTCATTTGGTTTGATGAGATGGTCATGGACTGAGCGCCAGCCAGTGATCTGAGGTGGGACATATGCCTTAAATAACGGGTTTTTCATTCTGAAGCATGGTGCTGAATGGTGCTGAAGCTGTCTGAGCAGCTTTCTCTGTTTACCGCAGTGATACCTCAGTGTAACAAAATAGAATGAAGAGGAGAGAAAAAAGAACAATACCAGGTTAGAGTGGGTATTCATGTTCAAGGTCCCTGACTTTTTTCTAACTGTTATGGCTAAATGAAACACAAAGGCCCTACTCCATGCCACTGATAAATAAAGTAATGGACAAATGGTTGAAACAGTTAAAATAAAGTGTGTTTGTGAGTTTATCTGACAACGGGACTCACAGGTGGATCATCTATCAGTGAGGAGGACAGTTTTTCTCTCGGCTTCGGGACTCGGGGAAGGTGCGGTTTTATGAGCATTAGTATGTATCGCTACCAAATGATCAGTCTATCGGGCTGCCAGGCCTCTGCTGGGGCCCTTCATGATTATGTTACACAAGTGATCATTTGTCTGGATTTACGTTTGTTCCTTACAGACATGTAATGTGAGTAAAATGAATCCATTATGAGCATGGTCCTGCATGACAATAACCCTGTGTTGCTGTTTGCGGAGCGGGGGAAAGGCTGCAGTCTGTCACCTCCATCACGCTGTGCCAATTCTGGGCCGACTAATCTTTAGAGTAAGTTGTTCAGAGGTGCTGAAAAAAGCAATAAAACTGTGGAATAAAACCGCCTGATGGCCCAGTTTAATCAAAGCTAATCAGGCTTAATCTCTTTTGGATTTAAAGCAAAATGACTTGACAAATCTTTTTATTGCAAAAATTGGCAAAAAGCAGTTTTTAACTCTCTTTTTGCCATGATCCGAACCTCTCTGCACATTTACATGTGCAAGGCAGGTTTTATGTATATTGAGCAATTCAACAAAGTGTTTTACAGAGAATATAAAACACAACAGAGGAAAATGCAGAAGTGAAAAGCAGAGAACAAGGTAATAATCAAAGTTCTTACAGCATTAAAGGTTTCATGGATATCTGCAGGTCTTTGGGAGTTTCACATTTTGTCCAGCAGCTTCTCCATCTTCAGTTCTCACTGTGGGGGCTAAAAGTTCACATCATACAAGAAGTATGTAGAAGAAATGTTTGGGCCATAAAATATTTAAAAGCTTTGTAAACCAACAGCAGCATTTTATGGAGTTGAACCCTGGGGGGACTGTAGGGATAAGCTGAACCGTTAGCATCACGTGGGCGGCAGCATTCTCAAACAGCTGTAGCTGTTTGATATTTTAGGCCAGTTGTTCCCAAAAATGGGGTCTGAAATTCCCCCAACGGGTTCCCCCAAAGAGCATAGGGGGTCCCTGAGGTCTCTTAAATACACAGAACCGCTTGTCTATCTCATTCTGACAAATCAGTACGTTAAATACTTTAATTAATCTTCAGATAATTTTAGGCTAACTTCAAAACTGTTGAAATTTAGATCTGTGTCCATAGTAACACCCAGATTTCTGGCTTGGTTTGTGTGTGTGTGTGTTTTTGTTTGTTACAGACTGAAATTTAGCACATTTTTAACAACTGCTCGCCTTCTTCAAAGATGTCAAACTGATTTGCTTTCATTTAATTCAACAGAATTTTGGAATATACTGATTTTTGTTTGTCTCAGGTATATGGGATAATATTCTCTGACAAAATCCCCTGGGTTTGCATAATCTGAGCGAGTACACTAGCAAATAGACCTACATGTTGAATAACATGGACCCATTATTTTTACAGACAGATTAATGTGACAGTAGAGAGAACAAAACAGAAATATGATTTATTAGAAAGGACCATGTGGTTAAAAGTAAAACTATGTTCACAGTTCCTAAAAATGTGTCATGTGATGATCAATAGGAGTCATTTTTTTAAAAACATGAAAAAATGAAACTGGAATTGAAGTATTGTCATTTACATTTGATGAAACAAGCACATGATAGAATATGTAACCATATAATTGTTAAAGCAAAGCTTTCACCACCTTTGTTTTTTTTACCCAATAAGAACTACAGCAGAGACAAGCTAGTTCTGGCTGGTAATGTAATGTGCGAGCCCATAATATGTCAATTTGTATAAATTTGCGCCCTGAACTAAGTGATATGTTTCAGTCCAGTTTTACCTCCACAATCATTTATAAAAGTGAGAGTGCAGAGTAAACTTACTGCCTGTATAATGCTGATTTTGGTACAACACTGGTTAAATGTTTCTATAAGCCATCGACACTTCTTATCTGTCATGCTGCACATGGGTAAGGTCTACAATGCTCACCCAGTGGAGCACATTTGCACACATGGAGCACAGCTGGCTAATTCTCTGATACTGCTGAACCCTCAATATTTGATATTCAATTATTAAAGTTGCAGAGTAAACAAGAGTAAGATAAACAGAATGTTATTGAACACAGCTTAATAAACCATGCTGGAAAAAATTACTCAGGTTTAAAAAAGACAATGTTTCATAAAATTATATTTCATTTTTCAAATAACATTTTACACTAATTTGTGTGTCAAAGCTTGTTATTTTTAAAGAAGGCAACCCCAAGTATAAAATGCTGAATCCACATATACTGTAATGGATATTATTTTTGTTGAATTAATTTTGTTGCTGGAAAAGATTTCATCAGATAAGCTGAATAATTGTTTGACTCGGTGTGGATTTTAAAATTACAGCCAATGCACTGACGATATAAGTGTAATTCACTGCAGCCATGATTACAAAAAAGGAAAACAAAACGTAAAAACACTGGAAAGCAGCTAGGACAAGGTGCCTGCCTCATGGGTGAAATGTGTCAGGGTTCATCAAGGATTGCTGGAGAAGAGCAATACCTTTTCTTACACTCACCACCTGTGCACATGTATCACCTCAGGCCTTGTTGAACTGTTTGCAGCTCACTGTCTGAACGATGCAGACTGCAGACTGTAGACTGCAGGCTTGATACTCTGCACTTTATTAAGCTCCTTAATGGCTTAGTTTATACTGTACAACTTTATATTTGCATTTCGGAAAGCAGCATCTCACATAATGGAAGCAAACTAAGTAGGCCACGTGAGCAATTCAGAAGTCTTTTTTTCTTCTATTGTTGTCACAGACATGTGACTTAAGGCAAATCTGTATAGAGAAAAAAACATGTCAAGGAATTCACTGCATGTGCAGTTTTAATATCATTGTTATTTATGCAGAAGAAAGATCAGTGATATCAGTGGCGCAAATACAATCCTCTTAAGGGCTAAGAGGAAAACAAAAGATATTTCATTACCCAAAAGGGGAAATTAAAAAGATAAATGTACAATTGATGTTAATGTAAGTTTGGTGTTTTGATAATTGAGCTGTAACTTTACATGCCAAATGCTTCTACTTTTGTTTAGTGTACATAGGAATTCCAACGGGCAAGCATTTGGTTTGAAAATACACCTCCAAGTCAATTTTTGAATACAAGCAGACAAGTTTATCTTCATTATTAGAATTAGTAGTAGCAGTAATTTTCACATTGTAAATTCAACTTCATGTTTTTAAACCAGAAAGTCTGTCAGAAACTAGAACAGATACAAGTTTTCATTCAGATAAACAATGGGCTTTTATTGCACCCTTGGTGCAAATGATCTCTTAACCAAGAAAACAGATGTCAAACAGAGCATTTATGCAAGGCTTAAGAAGACAAGATTTCCTCAAAGCCAATAGCGTCGTGTGGCCAGTGGAGCATGGCCCCACATGGAGGGGAAATTAATATCTCAGTTCAGACTGGGACAAGTTCTGCATCTCCGCAATGGATTATGATTACAGCTGGAACAAAGTCTGCACTCAGTAGGATCCAAACTGGCTGGCAATCAGAAGAAGTGGGCACCACAGTGAGGGGGATTGGGAAGAGAGATGAGGAGTTTACAGTACAGCCTGGCTGGGTATAATGGCCCGGCACTAATGGCAGATTTCTATTAGCCTGGAGAGACTTGAATCATGGCCTGTGATGTACAAACCACAAGCCATGTTTTCATGTAACATTTTTATCGTGCTGCTCTTTCTTTCTCTGCAACATTTAAAATAGACTTCCCACTTCTATGTGTGACGGTTTAAAGTGGGCTGGTAACATCTGTGACTGTGTACATTTCCGCTGTTCCCTCCATAAAGACTTCCTCGCGATATTGAGTTTGCATTAGCAGTTTATTATCAGTCAGTGCGGCAGAGGAGAGTTCACTTGAAAAAAGAAATCCCAGATTTTAGTTCAATGTAAAAGAAGGATGATGAAATTAGATTTAACACAGACTCTTAAGCTGTATTGATTCGGCAGTGCAAATGAAGGCTGAACGTGGTGAGACATGTTTAGCCAATCACTTTTACCGTGACGTTGAAACAGCTCACTTCTTTGCTGGTCAGCACAGATACCTACTGCTGCCATACTATATAGGAATACAAATGAGCATGGCTTAGGAAAGAATGTCAGACCTTCAGCATGCCTTGCCTTTGTCATTGGAGAAAGGACATATCAATTGAGATAAAGTGACATAGTGTAGACCTGCGACAGCAAGAGATAATACATTTCTGTCAGGGAGCTCGAGCAGGTCGGTACAAACGAGCAGTGAGGGTTCAAGCCTGAAATCAGTGGAAAAATGGCCACATCCCCTTACATGTTGTCTGAATCAAGCCAGTTGTGTGAATGATCACCTGAGGAGTGACATTTCTGGCAATGCACGCCACTATTGGTCGTGGGGTGCCTGTATTACTCATGTAACAGCATGTTCCACTTGTTTACATGGCAGAAATTGTTAAATGATAACCCTGCTGACTGCTCATTTGATAGATTTTCTTAAACATCCCACTGATTAATGGGATGCACAATTTAGTCCAGTTTTGTTGTGCAGAAATTCCAGGAAAAGAATTTCCTCGGAAAATGTAATGATTCAAAATAGATAAGCCTGCCCTTAACCTGCCTAATTACAGTCAGCATTGAAACAGCTAAATATCACCAGGAGTGCTCCCAACAGCTGTCACAACGGTCAAAACAAAACTTTAAACTCACGGTGACATTATCTACTTGGACGAACTGTCATTTATCAAGAGTAAATCCATCAATCAACCGAGAACAAACTGTTTGACGCTGAGTCACTGATCCATCCCATTTTTCTCTCAAAGGAACAATGGCTTTAAGCCAGAAAGCAATAAGCTTTGTACTGTAGCTTACAGTCCCATTCATTTCCTATCCTATAAAGTATATTGCTTATAAGACATTTTAAGATGAGCCCAGGAGCAACTGCGGCTATTTAAACTTTCACACTGTCTCGTTTTTTTAATGAGTCGAACCACTGCTGCCATGTCAGAGTTTTCAGGCACTATGTAAAATGCTTTATCCATCTGCTCTTTCAAGCTGCCATGAAACCTATATCTCACTAATGAACCATTTATTCAATGTACTGTATAGGATATATTTGATCTAGTCTGGAAACTCTCTGAGCTTCTTTTCACAGTCAATAAAGAAGCTTTACTAATTGGTGATGAGCAGAGTGGCACACACCATCTCATTATTTCCAAAAGCTTTGAAGTGTGAGTTATTCCGCACCACAAAGCAAAACATAAATATATCGTCACCATCATTTAACTGTTGCACCATTAACCTTTTCCACTGGGGCTTCAATGGGTCATAGAGTTGATATTACAATTTTAAAATATTAATATTAAACTGTAGTCAGTAGATGGATGGAAAGATAGACCATATTGAAAAAAATCGAGGACACATGGCAAATATTTGAAAGGTTTGCTTTTGTCCTTGAGTCTTGCTGTTTCACTGCAATTTAAGACACACAAGTGTAAGAGCGTGAGATGGACTGTTTTATTCAGCAATGGGTAGCTTATGTCATGACCATCGATCAAATGCTCAATATATGCCACTTTTGATCAGCATTGCAACAAAGGTGGTTGTGCAGGAACATGTCAGGTGCTCTCGATTATTTTACTGCCACGTTAGCTGCAAGGTCTCAGGGATGGCGATGTCAATCTGTCAGTTGATTTACAGTTTCAATCCACACTGAAATGTCTCAACCACTATTGGACTCTGGTATGAAATCTTGTACACATGCTCCAGGACCCATAAGGCCGAATGACTTTAAACATCATTTGAAATGTCCCATTTCAGCGCCAGAAAGTCAAGAGTGCAACCTTGCTTGGTCTCCTGACGAGGAATCCAGATATGGGTTGACATAAATTGTGGTGAACATACATCAACACCATCAGATTTTTTTCCCACTTTTAGAGCCGCCATCATGTTTGCCATTCAATGCAGCTTATGAGAAGCTCTGAGTGAATTAAGTTGAAGTGCTGCCTAAAATTGTAGATGCACAATGCCATGATTTGCAAATCTCATAACAGGAAATAGTAAATGTACCAGATGATGAAAGTGAGACATTTTACTACATGATGAATAAAAATGTGCTCAACGTGAATTCAGTAGCAGCAACAAATCTCACAAAAGTTGGGATCGGCACGAATAAATGTTGGGAAATGGAAATGGATTGTAAAATGTTGTCACTGTTCTAAATAAAAAAAAGTTTTTATTTACATTTTGCACAGTGACCCAACTAACGCTTTGGCTATGGGACTATGTGTGGAAGATAAAGGACTGTGATGCTTGCAGCACTGCAGACAGAAAGAGTTGAGAATATATCTCTGAGCTAATGCTCTATTTTTTTTCTTAGAGCAGACATATCAAAAATTGATTGCTGTAAAAGATAAATTCAACATTCTAAATGATTAATGATGGATCCAACGCTGGGGAAATTATAAGGCACGGCTGTTTTCATTATTGCAGGTTTGATAAAAATCAGTTTAAAATGAATCATATTACTTCATCATTTATCACTCTTTTCAATTTAAATCCATTTGCATTGCTCCCTTTTTTGTATAGTGTTCACTATTTCATTTGTCACATCTGCTCCTAATATCTGCTCTCAATAAATTAGTTTACTAACATGGTAGATTTAACGGATGAACATGTTTAAATGTAGAACAGACTCATTAGAAGCTCAAACCTGTCTTTGATCAGGTGATTAGATTGTTCTAAATGATTCATCTTTCAGTCAGCAACTCTAATTTTATCTACTTTTAGTCAAGTGACAGATTATATTAAAACAAACAATGTTATGTTTGACAGTTATACTGTAGATCCCAAACTGACAAACACCTCAATGTAAATGCAAACTTATCAATGAAAAGAAAATCAACCACAGTTAATTTATGTTCAGTTCCTGCTCATGCGTTCCCTCAGTCAGGTGGACCTACAATGTGAGACTGCAGAACTCAAGTGGCTTGATCAGCAGCCATTGATCATACTAACAAGCAACGTATTTATAGGCGGGTTCGGGGCTCAATGTAAGTAGAAGCTATAGTCATTACTAACATGAATGACAGCTATATAGCCAACTATAATTGGAATGCAAGGTTTCACTCTCTGGTAATAGCCATACAAAGCGCAGCAGAGTTCAACACACACGGCAGACTGGCCCAACAGAATAATTTAAGCCATAAATCAAACACCCATGCTGTGGTTCACCTTGAAACTCAATCGGCTTATCTTTGCCACTTAGTTGAAAAATGTGTTAAATATGGGTTATTGCTTTTGCATCCTACCTAAACAAGGATATACTGTAAGGGTCCAAGGATGCCTCACATAACAATAAAACACACACGGCACAGCTCTGTGATGAATGAGGGCAGTTTCAAAAGGAACAAGCTTGTTTCATTTCTGGAAATATATTGGATCTGATCTGTTGCTACGGTAATGCTCAAACTAGGTTTTTCAAGTGTTACTGACATTATGGAGAAAATATGTTGTATTTCAAAGAATTCCCAGTATTCTGTTTGATCTAAGTTTTTATCTATGTATTTTTTTACTTTGGACATATCAATCCAGCCAAACCCGGAATTGTGAAGTAAATGAAAATAGAACAAAGTATAGTAATGGGATTTTGTAATTTCAACTTTATCAGTTTAAACAAATATCATAAATCTTTGCACAGATAAAAATGTTTTGGGAATCTGTGTAAAACATGTATACAATAGCTTTTATGTGTGTGTGTGTGTGTGTGTGTGGCCAGTAGGATTCCACTTAGTGTGAATGATGACAGCTGTGAGGATGCCTCTGGAAAATGTGACTTCAACTATGGCTGCTTGGTCTCATGTACTGTACAGTGCCAGCTGCTCAGGCTGTGTAGCTCTCCAGTGAGCATGACTGATTGTTGCTGAGTTAAGCAATGGCTATGGTAAGGATGACGCTGAAGGCAGCGAGAGTCAGTAGAACCCTGGCTACATTTACGGCAGATCCCCAAAGACGTCAGCAAACACATCTGGCTACTTAGACTGTCCTCGCTTTACCCCAACGGAGGAAAGCATGACTGAGTATGAGCAAGAAGAACGAATCTGGAGACTCTGTGTGGGATGCTGCTGTACGGACTGACAATCTTGAGAGTGAGTCTGGTGATCAAGGAAGCTTTGACTGCTGGTAGAGCAAGTTATCACGCTGGTGGAGACTGCTGGTAGGACAGAGACAGTTCTCAACACAACTACAAGTGTGACTGGCAGCGACTGGTGTGAGCAAGCCTAAACTGAGCATCGTTCACGCTACTTTGTTTTAAGCACGTCCTACCGGCAGCCATGAATGGAGAGCTAGGCTGATGATATCCAGCAATCCTGCAATCTGGGCACATTGTTGAGTGCGGTTCTGCTGCAAATGCAACCCACCTTACATACATAAAATTTGCTGTGATGCAATCAAAAGTAAGTTTTTAACTTCTTTTTTTTGTTTTTCCTTTGAGATATGTTATCATCTGAAGCAATTATGTGTAAATCCACCTCAGGATGTTATTAAACTAAAGTGGCAGTATGTGGAAGTCTGGCTAGAATTATACATCAAAAGAGCACAATTCAGAGCTATTTCCAAAAGTTCACTACATTAGGCCGGAAAACACATTTCCCACATAACTTTGTCACAACCTTATCTTCAGATTTGCCTCCAGTCTTTAGCAGAGATTTTAATAAGTGACTGAACGGTTGGAAAATGATAACTGAAAAGTGAAATGACTGCTGCAACTGTGACATGAAATCAACATCAACAAAAGGCTCAGCAGCACAGGTTGTATCTGTGTATTTCACATATCAGGCCTTTGAAGGGATTAATGACTGCTGTCTGACCTGCTGATGTGCCTCAGATCTGGGCCATTTGTTTGTGATAACCAACATTTGTCTGCAAGATGAATATCCTGCCAACCACCTTGTAGCGTTAACTTGTCTAAATTAACTAAAAAAGAGCATATTTATAGATACATAGCTTTACATAACCCTGCAAAAAAAAAAAAAAATCCAGATTCCCTCTACTGGTTGTTCCACTGTTTAAGGCTTTGTTTAATGATAAGCAGTTATGTGATGTCTTATAGCAGCCAGTCAATTAACTGTGAGAGAAATGTAACTTTGAGTACAAAGGCATAGCTGAGATTGATGTTTGAATATTTGGAATATTTTTTTACAGTATCTTTCTAGTCTATGTGCTACACTCAGACTTACAAAGTACCTCCAAATTATTATTATTTTTTTAGACTATGACATCCATTCCCCAATGGACATATTGGAGACAACATAGGGTTCCGGATCATGCCCAAGAACTTCAGCATAAAACCATGAGAAGTCAGGCACTGATAAACTAATGTTCAGTTCAGACAGAACTACCAGAACTATGGTCACTCCAAAGCTAAAGCCAACTGGGCATTTTATTTGTGGAAATAAAAATACTCAGTTAACTGATAATACCTCTTAAGAGTCAAGTTCTAATCAAATCTTAAATGTGTGAGTTGTGGCAGTGTCCTGACCTTTTATGGAAATCAGTAAGACCTGGATCTTTTTCTTTTTTCCCCCATTGGGTTTTTCTGCTTCTCAAAGTCAAGGAAGCTTTAACTTCTCTTGACATGAGTCATATAGAGTAAACATCATAGTGTATTCTTAGAATATAGCGGCAAATGCTCTTAACAAAAAATGCACACTGACTTTCTGCAGCCCCCACTGAATGTTGTACTCCCAATGAATTTGGTATATCTTAGTTTAAACTTGTCAATAGAATAATAATTATAATAATTTTTTACTTAGGGGAAAAGACACAGCAATAGGAAACTTTATATAAGAATTCTCTTACCTTTTTTCTTTGTCCCTTCAGTGTAGATATTCAAAAGAGGTAATTAGGGTTTTCCCACAACTTTCTGGCATCACTACAATGATTTTGCACTTACAGTTTAAGTGACCAAGCAAAACAGAGAGAGGAATTAAACACTCAGTTTGTATTCTTTAACATCCATCAGTTCTTAAACTTTAGGAATGACATCAAGACAGTTTAGCCCTCTGAAAAGTGATGTTTCTTAAAAAAAGCTCTGTTTTCAGAAAATCTTGTGGCATTTGCACAATTTCTGACAATTGGCGTTCAAGTGAAACAGGTTGCTCAGTCGTACAGTATGTGGAGTAGTGAAGATAACACCATGCTTAAAGACAGGGAGCCTCAGAAGAGCCTGTTTTTTGTAAAAGGTCAACTAAGACCATGTGGTCTAAATTGATTTCTTTAAGAGCAAATTCAATTGTAAATTGTAAAATGAGGTCTGAAATCTTGTCCTAAAAAATAATGGACTGAGATATCTTTTATGCAATTGATATATTTGTATTATGTACAAGAGTAAAAACTGTGAATTTTGGTTTCACTCAACAAAAAAGATGGATTGTAAAAGTATCTAAATGATTCTCCTCCTTGGACATGCCCTCTGATGTGAGCAGAAATGTGCATATAGCACTGTTTATGCTAAAATTATACTCCGAACATGCACATTTCAGTCCTGTGTGGCGCTCAAGAAATGAGAGACATGCATCATAGAAATATTTATATATTATAGAACGTGATTGCAACATTAGAGAAAAAAGTTTCTTCCAAGTTTCAATGTGTCAATGTGGACAACATGTGGACAAACAGAGTGCTTGAGTGCTTACAGGAGGGAACGATAAAGATGTTGTGAGGCAATAATCTAAGGTCTTTTGATCTTTTCCCGAAGTTGCAGTTTACATCTGAGTCTTTCATGTTCTACCCGCCTGTACTATTCAGTAGTTACAACTTACTGCAAATGTCTATTCATGTCAGATCACAGAGCTTTTATCTTTTATTTTATTTTTTCCTGCAGTTGACAGCCTTTGGATGACAGCCTTGAGGCATCTCCCATCAAACCCCCCCAAGTCTTTACTTGGATGTTGTTTCTTCTTTTTATTTAGTTCGTAATGGATCATGCTACAACACTGTTAACAAGCGATGTAGCTGCTTAACGGCAAAGTTTGGAGTATCTTTGCTGCTGTCATCACATTTTGATATTGTGGTCAGACTTTTTAACATTATGGGTCCATTTTTACTTTTAGGCTCACACATATGAAACTATTAGCGAACTCTTACTGTAATCTTACAAGTCTACATCAGCTTGAGGGCAGTTATCTTTGTGTCATCAGCATTTATTTTAATAAAATCCTAGACTCATAAAACATTGAAAAGCAGAAGACAATTAATAACTCAACTGTCAGAAGTTAGTTATAGGAGCAATTAAATCCTGTCATCATGTTTATTTTTTTGCCAATATACCATGACTACTGTATTTAAATTGATGTTTAGCTTAGGAATAAACAGTTACTTTTCATGCACTTAGATTAAGTTTCAGGGTCAATAAGAATCTCAGCAATAGCTTCCACAGAGTTCGCACACACTAAAGCTGTCCTGCTTTTTTCTTCTTTTCCTCATTTATAATTGAATGCTGGCAAACTTGCTTCTGGAAACCTCTGACCATAACTCAGCACACAACACTCAATGCAGACTGCTGGGCTGTTCAAGTACAGTCTACTTGTGTGTGTGTGTGAGTGTGGATGTGTTTGGGCGTAAGCCTTGCAAGTAAAATTCAAGTCAGATACACTGAAAAATGGAGCAGCATATAAAAGAAGTAGTAACAGGCAATATTAGGACAGAAGGAGACTTATCTGAATTTCCTTTTTATGGTAATTAAGCATCCACTTTCTCTCAGTCCTGAATCTTTATCACATCTTTAATAGAAAAATACCAGTCATCCTAATCCAAAGACACAATGCACACGTATCAAGTAGTTCTTTCATCAGCTTTTAATATGATCTGTTAAACAAATCTTAAAATTTGAAAGAAAAATGTGAAAAAGATACATTTTGCACATTTGGCAAGGGCAATCCAGTAACAATCTGATTAAAATTACCAACCCTCGTAACTGTGATCTGACAGAAGTGTTTATGTCCAATTAGAAACAAATACAGGGGGTAAAATGATTATATCACTTAACTAACAACCACTTCTTCACACTAAAAACCACATTCGTCTTTCTTACAGTATGCTACTGTATGTCAGTATAGCACTTTTTCCCCTCTATGTCACTCATTTTACACACTGATACTACATTCGTGCCAGTCAGTGGTTTAATATATTCAAATATCTTTTTGCCAGACAAAGCTTCGGCATGTGGACCTGAGGAGGAAGGGAGTCAAACACTTCCCTTCTGATTATAGAATGAGCTGCTCCCTCCCGAGGCCACAGCTGGCCCCTGTGATAGTTACTGATGAAGAAAAATGTTTATGCTTCCAATACCAGCAATACCCACTACACCACCTGACGTGGCAGGAAAATATTGACTTTATTTCACCATCAATACAGAGAGATGTACTAAAATAAATACAAGACAGTAAAGGAGCTAAAGAATTGAAGGTCTGCAGGACTCAACGTGTCAGCAAGAGTTCTAAAGGCTGATATCGATACTAGCAAAGAAATGTCCAGATCCTATTTTCACCTATACAGTACCTGGGAAGAGGAAGCTTTTTCTTCTTTTCTTTTTCACTTAAAAAAGCAAACTTAAACTATTGTATATTTTTTTGCCACACAACATGTATAATTGCTGCTTATTGGACTTGATATACAAATTCTGTTTTCTTTATATTCTGACTAAGATATGTATTGATTTACTTGTATACTCTTTTTCTATATTAACATTATCTAAGAATCCTATCATTACTGTCATCTAACATCTGCAGAGGGTTCAGTTTTTCAGGTGATGCATCATTATCACACCATCCTTATACAACTTCACAGTTTCAACCTTAAACTTTGTCAGTGACTAACAAATGTAAAGCAGCCTTATTCCTTAGCCATCCGTTTCCACAAGCACCCCATCTTCCTCTAATTACATCAAAATAATGGGATACCTGGAAAGAATGTTCCTTCTGTAACATCTAAGGATTGTTTCATCATTTGCAAATTGTGAAGGCTGAAATAATTAGATTTGAGTGAAACGTACTAACATACACACATACACACATATAAAAATGCTTGCACATGAGATTTTTCTGTCCATCTGGAGTCCTGTCATGACATGACGAAAAACAACCAACCAATCAACCCTTTCAAGTAGAGACAAGACGACAAGGATGCTAGTTGTAATATTTTCTGTGTCTCCACCCTGTAAATGAGGTTAAGAAAATATATTCAACTCATAAACAAAAAAAAGCAGAAACCCTCTGAACATGGACAGCATCCACTTTACAGATGACATTGCCCTGCTCTTCCACACCCGCCAGTAAATAATGGAATAGGCCAGCATGACTGCTAACAACTACGCCTGCCTAATCCTAAAATGTCCACATCGGGCCTAGTTCTTAAAGGTCAAAGCTACCGGCGCAGCCCCAAACATGCTAGAAAGTGTTAGTCCTTCACTTACCTTGGCAGAAGTCTCACACATGCAGGGTATTTATAGTTGCTAACAATAAAAGCAGAAATAAACAAAAAATAGTCAGCTTTCCTGCAGATCTGCAAATTAGACCCTACCTGTATTGAAAACTTGTGCCAATACACGTGATACTAACTGGCAAAGATACAGATCCTTCAGAGACACGAGCAGTTGGGCTGAAAACACCCTTGGCAAACCTATACCCAGCTTTTCAAGGCATATGCTCACCTGGAACCCACAGGATGAAAACAACAAGAAAAGGGAAGAAAAATCAAGCCAAGGAACACCTGGTGTTGCCACCCGGAAGCACATTTCATGAATAGGAGTTCGCCTGGGAACAAATTGTTCAGGACTGAGATGAGAGATGCCCAGTTTTCTGTACCCTGATGGAAGCCAGAGTCTGGAATAATGATGAACCAACCCGCTGTGTACGGCAGAAATTGACTTTGAGCCTGTTAGTAAGTTTTGCATCACCTATTTCTTGGATTTTGAAGAAATATAAAAGTATAAAAGGTATGGCCAACAGTGTTACAGTTTAATTTAACAAAAATAGGTGTTGATGGATGTTTCCACTTAGCAGTGGTAATCACCAACCAACAGTAGCCCAAAAAGGGGCAAACCATGAATTTATAACCAGTTTTTGGAAACTTTCCTGGTTGGAGTCTGAGTATATATGGTGACAATTTGGCTTATTTACACTCAATAAATTTAGATTTTTGGCAATTATCGCATATGAATTGTTAACTTTAAGATAATCAAATGACTTTAACAGAAAATACGTGACCTGTGCGGTGTAACCCAGCTCTTTGGTTTCATGCATCTGACAGAACTAGAAATAAACACATTTTCTAAGGGTGACCTGTGGTAAGTTTTACAAGAGGACAAAATCAGTGCTGCAAGTCATCCTGTCCTCCAAGCAGTGGCGGATTTAGGAAGTTTGGGGCCCTAGGCGAAGGCTGACATGGGGCCCTTTGTTGGACAACACACATTGAGAGGATTTACCTTTATACAGCTCAAATTTGGACAGCAGCA
>JAVQJG010179863.1:0-44369 GCA_036024015.1 Craterocephalus amniculus
ACATAATCGCTTTTCCCTTTCAGACAATGAAGACATCAGATTTTCAGAATAGCTGGGATTACGTCGTTAGTCATGTTTTCCCATGAAAGACGCAGTGTTTGACATGTTTGTACAGAAACTTGACAGAATGCAATTATCCCAGCAACCCACAGGCGTGTTAATGATGGGATGGAGACGCCAGGTGGGGTTTCGCCTCCGTCTCCGATGCTGCAGGGCTTTTTTGCTCCTGATAACCTTTTCTACTCCTGATGATGCTGATTATGTCAGCCTGAGTGGAAGACGCAACCTTGGTCCTGCTGAAGTTTACGTTCAACTGGAAAACACTTGACCTTTGACTTTTCTGGTCAGTAGTTGTTGCTGTCGTAACTCAAAGCTTCTCTGGCAGACCTTCAGCAGCACTATGCACGGTAAAACCAAAATGTTAAAGGAATATTATGGCACTCTTTCAACCTGGGCCCTGTTTCCTCCAAAGAGCACCATGAAGATGGCCGCTAAACATCTGCAGCATGATATAACATGACAATCGTCCAAGCAGGAGCAAAGACGTTGCACATGCACAGGACAGGCTCAGATTCTCAATATTTTACATCTAAATACAAACAGGCTGAAACCACCTCATGATCCCCGAAAAGTCCTGATCCCTGGAAAATGCCCCAAAACCCAAAAGCTCCCAGTAGATTCTTTAGATCAGGAAAGTTGTGGGGTGAAATCTCCAGCAACTGGAGCCACAGATTCACTCCAGTCAGATTAGGGTTGGGTTAGCTGGTAATTAATTCAACTCCCTGTGCATTCTGCTGAAGTTTTTCAACATTCAACGGTTTTGTTTCTGCCAGATGTCCTGCTGGAAAACACGAGATCAGAGAGTCATGTTGAAGTGTGCAGTCGGCAAAAGGGTGTATGTCCACACCTGAAACTGTGCTCATGTGCAATACACGCCTGAAATTTGCTTGACAGGTTTTGCAGGAACCACCAGTCAGTACAAAAAGTCCAGAATTTGTTATTCAGGGTTCTGGGACCTAAAAGCTTCATAACATGGCTCAGAAAAAACGTTCATGTGAGTTCAAATGTAGATGTCCAGTTTTCCTTTAAGATGAGCTGCATTCAGGTTTTCATCAGTTTCTGCTTGTGTGGGATAAGCCTGTTAGTGGTTTTAATGTTGCGGCAGACAGCTGTACTCCACCAGTGTGACTGGATTCTGGGAAACCTTTGGTTCTGCAGATCTACGTCGTCGATCCACATCAGATCTTTGCAAAGCAAAACAAACTACTGCTGTCTCCCTGAACGCTTTAACAAGCAGCTGAGACCCTCCTGCATGAAGACCTGCACACAATGAGAGCAATGGCTCTGAGATCAGACTCCTGAGACGGATTTTATCACAATATCCAAGTTAAACTGTGTTGATTAAGACTTAGGGAATCATGTGAAATACAACACCTAACAGTCACAATCCAGGAATCAAGAAATAGTCTGATATATTTTCATAGTTCAGAGGAGCTGGTTAATTCTGGTTATATGATCATATACCACATTATAGAAAATATTTCTCCATATTTATTTATGTTTGTATGAGTATATGTCTAGCTTATGAGTATACGTCTAGCTCTGATCGAGCAATTAAAGCAATTAAACCTCAGTTTACAGCTCTATAAATGCTTGCACACCAACTAATAAAGCTTCTCATAGATGGTCATAGATGCCTCTGAGGGATAGAGCTCACCTAGAATAATTAATAGATTATTATTGATTAAATAATAAATAATAGAACTGTTTATATAATTCTCCACCGCAAAGAAAAGAGAAAGGTTATTCTTTGAAACGTTGTATTTTTATAATATGTGATCCCTGAATCTAACTTCTGGACAGAGATGTCTTTGAGTTCTAAATAACACAGCCTGGATGTATAATTTGTAGCAGAAAATCAGGTCTGTCAACAACTGGTGTAAGAGTAGATGCTAGCCCAGATTTTCCTTCCATCGGCTTCACTGACCTCCAAGCCACAAATGGATCCACCATTATTGGTTTGCTGAAATTACCTTCCACTGATTTAATCTTCATGAATAAAAAGCAAAAGCAACAAATGCAGTGGAGTAGAAAGTGGAGATATTAGCTGTAAAATCTAATGTAGGAAATGTTAAAAGTACTACAACTAAATCTACTCAAGTACTTTGTTACATTACTCCACTGGACATGAGCTACAAAGTTCCATATTTCTGAATCTCTTTCATACAGCCGAAATGACATGTTTTTGTATCTTCTGTCAGACGCTTCATCATGTCTGAAACTGTATGTAAAGCAGCACATTTAACACATTAAATTTAGATGTTTGATGATCTCTCACAGAGAAAGTTAGAAGTAGTTGCATGTCTTTGGTCTGCATGTCTCAAGGTGTTCCTCAAGGCTCTGTGCTTGGTCCTCTCCCCCTCCCGCTCTGTACTTTGCCTGTTGGCCATATCATTCGCAGCCACGGACACAAATTCCATCCAGACGTACATCTCCACCACATAAATATCCTCCACAACCCTCTGCACTCCCACCAAGTGCCTCACAGAAATCAAAGCATGGATGCAGGCCAACTTACAACTGATCAATAATTAATCTGCCATGCTAATCGGACCTAAATCTCCATCATGCCATCATGACTTCTGCCTCACCCTTGACCAGTCCACAGCCAACCCCTCTGCTCACATCTGCGAATTTTAAGTCATCTTCATCTTCTTTCAGAACTGCAGACCTGCTCATCCACCTTAAAAACATAACTGATCCACAGCTTCATCACCTGCAGACTGGATGTTTCCCACATGCACATCACCCCTGTCCTCAAAAACCCTCACTGGCCTCCCATCCCTAAACAAATCAAGGTTAAACTTGTCCTAATTCACCATAACCAGGTCCCCTCCTCTACACTCCATCCCGAAACCTCCGGTTCTCAGACTCCGATGCACAGAGCCTTCTCCACTGCAAGCTACCTCTAATCACATACTGAACAGTACCACTAACTAAAATTAATATTTTCTAAAGTGATTTTAATTGCCTTGATACTCAGCATTTACTTCATTTTAAGTTTTTTCTATATAATACCCATTTTATGTTAAACATCTTTTTATTATGCATTATTAACTAGGCATAATAGACCTGATAGAAAACAGGAATTCTCAAGTTGGAATTATACAAACTACATCTTGTATTTGCATTGATATGCCCACTTCCTGGTTTCCTTTAAACACATATTGAAATGAGAGTTTTATAATAACTTTTAAAACACAGATACTTTAGGATATTGAAGATGGGAATTTATATCTCAACAGTGGATCTGGAAACAGTTTGCAGATATTCTGCATTTCATCTTTGAATCTCATGAACCTCCTACAACAATCTTTTTCTGTAATTCCATAATTCCAATCTCACCAAAACCAAGTGTGAAGCGAGTGATTTCCTGAATATTAGGCAGCTTGTTCAGTTGTGTAAAACGGCAGAATGATAGGAAAGAGCTCGGAGTGGATAAACCTGAACGCGCCTTGGGTTTTCCGAGTGGCAGTGGGTTGACTGGACAGAAGAATCTGTGGAGACACAGGAGAGGAGTGATGGATGGCTCGCACGCCAGTCATTGTGAGAAAATTATAGCTGGCTGCTGCCAGCTGAGGCAGCGTGGCGGTCGGCCAAAGCCTGACAAGAACAAAGGCCACGGATCCCTGAGCTAGTGAGCGCCAGCCTGCTGAGATCCAAAGCTTCATATTTACATGCGACGCTCAAGAGTTAATTGCAGTGAATTCCTGCGCTGGGTACCAAGCGGGGGCTGTTGTTTCTTTATTTAACACGACAAATACACCATTTCCACCCAATCCTCTCCATTTCTAAGGGGTCTTTTTCCAGAGATGCAGAAGGATTTGAGCCCTTGCGCGTCATAATAAGCTCATTAATTGCTGTTTATTTGAAATGTAATGCAGCTCAGGGCCGAGAGACGTAAACACAGTTCGATTTTTTCACCACAAAAGAAACATGGCGATCTTTTACAGAGAAACAGAGCAGTAGTAAGTTCACACAAGCAGATATTTGCTTTAAATATTTTCTGTTATAGCTGCGTTTTCGGCCTCCCTGAGGAAAACATGCCAGTTTCACACATTCCTTGGATTACCTTGCATGTTTGGAGTATTACTTGCATTTAATTCAGCTTCTCAGAAAACGTTCATGCGTGCAGGAAGGTGAAGAGGCCCCCTTTAACAAACCAGACCTCATCTTCACAGTGGTCGGTGGACTAAAGCCAAAATGTGTCAGGGTTGCTACGGTGCCTGATCATTTGCAAATAAACGGTGCCCTCTCGACTCCCCCGGCTTGGCAGCGCTACCCCCGCTCACAACAAAGTGAAGCCTGACCTTGCATACCAGATGAGGGTTCGATTAATGAGCTCTGAACATCAAACAGCGGGATCGCCCCCCACAAATCATCAAAACCGAGCTCAGTGATATTTTACAGCAAGCGAAAAGAGATCCACATCAAATTTGCCGCGCATCAGAGTCTGAACATCGTGACCAGAACGAGGAGCAGCAGCAAGAGGAGATTTCAAAAGCCTCCAATTATCTGATGTGTGGGAGAGCATAGCCAGCTCCCAGCATACCGAACAGCATCTTTACCAATACATGACAAAATTACCAATTAATTCTAAAGAAAAAACATTTGTATAATGGCTGAAATCTGCTTAGTCATGGTTAATAGATCAAACAAAATGTTTTTTTTTTATATCAGATTCTGAAATTAAAGGGATTCCTTCGGGTTGAGTTATAAAGGTTCACACACAAAAGCCTCAGTTCTGACAGAGGAATGATGTAGGAGGACGCTCAAAAGAAGCAAATATCACCTGATAACTTCTAATTACTGAATGATCACACAGCCTCGGTGAAGGTATGCACTCCGTTGTCCAATTAGCAAAATAACCCAAGAAACCTGCCAACATTTTTAAAGAGATGAAATTTTCCATTTCCTTATGTTTGTTTCATACAGTTCAGTTGTTTTCTATCCGTACCACTGCGTACAAGGTGAAAAATACACTCAAGAAACTAAAAATTATTAATGTAAAGACTATTTTTAGCAATTTGGATGTTAATTTGTTGCAGAGTAAAACAGGATTAAGCCTTTAGCTCCTCAAAGTCACCTGAGTTTGGGTAGATGAAAGTGATTCATTCTGCCATGCTAACCTTTTTTAATCAGAAATGCAAATATTTGGAGTAACCGATGCTCCAACTGTAACCCTACAGACAGTTTTTAGGACTCTATGCCTGTACTATCACACTGCCACCCCGTTTGACGGATGGTGGGGTGTTTTTTGTTTTGTTTGTTTGTTTTGTTTTTTTAACATCAATACAGGTAAAGCCTCCCAAAACTGATCAGGGTTTGTTGGACGACGTCTAACACATCTAATCTGTGCGCTAGGTTTGAAATGCGAGCAGTGACTTGCATTTAGTAAGTTAGAATTTTTGGTTTGGAATGACTGAAGGCCATTTTGTTTTTGTTTTTTAAACCTTTTTGGGTAAAATGTTGTAAAACAGCTCGGTTCTGTGCCTGATTGTTGCCTTCTGTAAGTACAAACTATGTAAAGAATGAAAGCAAAATAAAATCAAACTAAAACAAGGTAAAAAAGTAAATTAAGACTCAAATCAAACAAAAAAAGAAACTGAAAACCATGGAATAATCTAAAAAAATAAGATAAAATAAAATACAACAAATTTCTTTGTGGCCCTTTTCCTATCAGCCACTTTCAGATAAAGGCCCTTAGTGCCCAAAAACCCTCAAAAATGTGCATGACTTTGTTACCAATTCAGTTTATAGACATCCACAAAAAAACATTAAGTGATAATTGATGCTTTATTGTCTTTTAAAGCTTGTGAAAATGAAGGAGCCACATGCATATTAATTGTTCTTAAAGTCTGCACCTCAGTCCCATTTTGATTGCTTAATTTCAGGTTCACTGTCCAGACGAAGAAGCTGCTAATAAAGGTTAAAGACAGGAGTCGGCCTCTGGCATCACTGGATTAATAATAATCTGAATATAAAGAAAGAATAAAAGTCATCCCGCTTGAGCTGTCCGTATTGTTTCATAATCCGATTGAAAATGTCAAAGAAAGTTAAATGACAAGTTCCCTAAGAAAATAACATATCCACAGGCAAATAAAAGGAAAGGAGCAGGGAGCAGAAAGGATCTCCGGACTCTGAACAATAAGAACCTGGAAACAAAATGAGGCTGGAAGTGAGCGACAGGTTCATATCTGAGCTGCGTGAACAACAAACAGCTGCAGGCACAGAACACCTGCCTTCATTCAGGTCCGTTTGCCGGAGGCCTCGCTGCAGCCGTGGCCGGACATCTGCACGGCCGAGGAATGAAACTTCTTCAGATTTGATCGTATTGACAGATGAACGCAGACGAGTGGCTCAGGTCGCTGAAGGGGGGCTTGTTTTCTCTGACAACTTGGGAAACACTGACGAACTACAGGCGAAATTTAGGATATTGTTTTACATCTTATTAAACATTTTGCTCTAATTTTCAACTTAAAATCAACTTTTAATTGCAGAAATGTATGTTTAACGTTAAACTGAGCTTTTGGTGTAACAATCTGTCCCATGTCTGAATTCTGAGCTGAGTTGTCTCTGACTTTAAGTGTACTGAATATATTTTAATGAGATGAGCCATGTTGCCCACGAAACCTCCTCTAAGCTGCATTATCTGGATCAAAGAGCTCTTCTTCTCTTTCATCGCTGCATAAAGTCATTTTATTACAGAACTGCACTCCGAGTCGGGCTGAATGTGTTTATACGGAGCTTTCATACCCCATCATTACCGCACATCCTTTCATAGTCTGAAATGTTGAAATGTTAACGGTGCTATTTGAACTTTTCTGTAATTTCCATTGAATAAACATCCCTCTGCTGACTTTAACAAACCTAGCCTGCAGATTCATAATTGAGGGGCAACAAAGGCTACCTTTGGCTCATTAAGGAGCTTGTTTGACTTATTAAAACTAATTTTATCATCGGTAAAGAAAAATGAATGACTTGTGTTTGATATTGTTGGCTAAAATAACAAGGAGAGGTTTGCTTTGATCAGGATGGAGGAGAACTTAATCAGCAACAAGGTTCTGGCTTCAAAATTTCTCCACAGAAAAAGAGCTGATTAGGGTTAAAGAGGAGCGGAGGGGGAGTCCAGCAGCAGCGAAAACATGCACATACCCAAAGACATCATTAAGGATAATGGATTGCTGGTGACTAAAAGCATTACATTGTGTGAGTATTTGAGACTTGGGGTGTATCTGTGGACAGGCGAGGCTGTGACAGGAGGCGCTAGCATCCTCCGGTCTGCAGCTGGTATAAGCAGGCACCGAGCGCTCTGTCAACACGTATTAGTCCGCACACAAATCATCTGACCAGCCGGTTCTTTGGCAGCAAAATCTGAACGACTGAAGGTGGGAAGAAAAAGAAAAGACTTGTGTTCCTAAGTGATAATGAATAAAATAATCATTTGACTTGGAAAAAATTATAAGCTTCCTTATGAATTTAAAGTTTTTTTCCCTTTGTTTTGTTGGGTTTTTTTTATATAAAAAGTTGCTTATTTAGCAATTCAAGGATCTTTTAACATGGTGCTTCTAAACCTATTAGTTGTCTTTAGAATAATAAAATTATTTTTATTTTCACGCAATAACAGAAGTAATTTTTTAAAAAAGTAAAAACAACCAGGGTCAATATTAACAACATCTTAAAAGGTTTAGCTTTTTATTGAGGGTTAGGAGATGAAATAAAAAATAATTTATTAATCCCAGAGGGAAATTCAATAACTTAACTTCAGTAAGGGTTTGAGCACCAGGTCAAAGAAAAAAGGGAAATCCGTTTAGACTTATGAAGAAATCCATACGACAGTAATGACTTGGCCGAGTCAGGAATGGACAGCGAGGGTGCAGAAGAAAGGGCAGAAGTATGCTTGGGACATTGTGGACAAAGATGATGCATGCTGGAAGCATGGCTTTTGGTCAGATGAGACAAAACTAGAGGTTTTTGGCCGCAGAGACATTGCTTTTACAAAATCCCCACATTGAATCACGGTGGTGGAAGTATTATGCTGCAGGGGAATCTGGTCAGCGTTGACGGAAACATGAAAGAGGAGGAAGATTTTGAAAGAAAACCTTAAGCAGTCAGCAGATAAACTGGGCCTGGGCTGTCAAAGGCCCAACTGGATTGGCACTGGAAGGGATTTACCAAAAAAACAGGCCATACATCAAAATGACTGTTGGCATTGGAGGGGGGAGGAAGAAAAAAATCCAAAAGATCCAAGATAAAACTAGGATATTTTTATCATCAGACTGATGGTTTCAACCTGGACTAGAGCTCATCAGCTGCTACTGGTACTGTACCAGCAGTCAGATCACCAAACACTGACAATCCCGCACACACGTCACAGGCTGTATGGTGTGTTTGTTTAGGTTCAGATCTTCGGCCTAACGTTTCTATCCAGTGACAAGCTCGGGGATCTGTCAGCTGCACGCGTACATGCAGAGCCGACTCTGAGGTTAAGGAGCATCATTACGGACTAAACACAGGCTCTCTGGTGCCCTAGAGTCTGCCCAGCTGAGGCGGTGGAACAACTGAGGAAGGGGGTGGGGGGGTGTCTTCGTGTGAGAAGCAACCTCACAGAACTGGGAAGAAATTTCCATTCAAAGTTATAAATCATATAGTTATGCCTATTATATTCCTTTAAATATGAAACATGGTGGAGCTTTAAGTGATTTCAACAGATACAAAATGTAAAAATCGAGGTGAAGCTGGTAGAGTATTGTGGAATTTTTTATATTAGTGGATTTGTCCGCATCTTAAGATTCAGATTCACAAACAATAGCCATGATATGTTTGCAAAGTGAGAAGATGTGAGAACCAAAGTATGTTGGATTTACTGTAAGGAAACAACAGTGAGGAAGTTAAATGTTTAAAATCTGCTCATGCTGGGCTGCAAATGGGGAGGAGGGATTGTCTAGATGAAAGTGTGACCTGCTGATTCCTCCATCCACTGAATCACTGCTCCCTCCTTTATCAGCTTGTAAAGGCTCTGATGGCTGAGGCCTTGCTGCTGATAAGATATAGATGGTTAAACCAAGAGCAGGAGAGAACCCACTTACCACAAACAAAAGAAACATTTTTTTCCAAACACCGACAAAGAAACCCAAACACCAAATCCTCTTTTTGTTAGTTACTGCGCAGCGTTAAACCTGACACCATTGTGGAGCTCATAAGCGCTTGATTGTGAGAAGTACGTGATGCGTAAAATGGTGTTAGGCCGCGAGCTGCGCGTAATGTGGCAGGTGACTTATAACTATCAGGCTGTCGTGATCAGAGGAAGAAAAGCGAGGGAAAAAACATATTAAATCATTTCAGTGTCGTTTTATTGTACGAATATAAAGAATAAATAATGCGTTCCTTTATTTACAGGATAAAAAGTCACTGATACATGTCTGTATCCATAATTAATTTTCAGCTCTGAGGTCAATCTGCTTCATCCAGATATGGAAACAGTAAGTCCGTACGTGGCTCTGTGCGCCACAGCTCCATAAATACAAAATATATAACCAATATTCTCCACAAATAAAGTAGACTCTGGTTACAAATAATACTGACTTTGTACAAGGAGTTTTATAGATATTTCTAAAAAGAAAACTGCATGGCAACGCATATACAGAAAATACATTCCTACACTCCGTAGTGCACGTGGAAAAATAATTATAAAAATACTGAGCTTATAACTTAAGTTTAGGGAATAATCTTTTAATTTGAGCAGGAGCATTTGCAGTCCGTGATGACCGGATACTGCACCGGGATCCAGGCGCATTTCAGTCCCCCTTTCCTCTGTATGCATCTCCATCTCAGTATAGTCAGGTGGGTAGAGTTCGCGGGTTTACACACCATCCCTTCCGGGACGGAGCACGACCTTTTGCTCAGGCAGCTTCCTGCGCGCACGAACCGCGGCCAGAACCTGTTGCCCAGGTCGGTCCAGGTGTACGCCACCGGACAGAAGGAGTAGGCCCACAGCCACTGCTGAAGGCGCCGCTTCAGTTTCTTGCTGGGCTTGTGCTTCTTGCCGAACTGGACGTCGAAATCCACCGCTCGGATCTCCTTGGGCAGAACTCCGGCCGCCTTCTGGATCTCAAAGTCATCGAACTCGTCGTTGCCCGCGTATTTGTCCTCCACGGGCGGCAGCACGGACAAAAAGCGACTGTCAAAGTCTCCCAGGATGCTTTTCAGCTCGGTCTCGTTAAGGTCCCGCTCCTTAGGGTCAAAGACCGGATCTGGATCCTCTTTTAATTCCACTAGCGGCAGGCTGTCGCTCGGGATGGGCCGCAGTAGGTAGTAGTGCTGACAAATCCCCCTGTCCACTAGAAGTCCCAGAGACAACACCAACAGATAGACGGCTGCGCACTGATGAGACTGACCCATGTCAAACGGCGAGATCAGCGCGCGCACACACGAGCTTCAGAAGGCCACTTTCTTGTGCGCAATTACGCGTGAGCGGGATCTCGAATTTCTCTAAAAAATCACTTTCCCATCATACAAAATCCGCAGCAGAGATGAAAGATTCGTCCGCAGCAGCATCAGAAGAAGCGATTTTTGCTTATGCGCGTGACAAAGATCAGCTGTCTCCCTGTGCTCTGTGCGCGAGGGCTCGGCATGATGCTCCAGTGGCCTCCTTTGCGTTGAAAAGCGCTGAGCGCAAGGAACGGCCTCCGTTTTTATCCTCCACGCGCAGCGTTGCGCAGCGTGATGTAATTTGTGTGCCCCTCTTTGAATGTGGGTTTGTTGTCTCGGAGGAGATCCCCAATACCTCCTTCTTCCACGCAGTGGGAGGGGAGGGGGGCGCAGAGAGGAGACGCCCCCTGTTGGTTTTCCAGTCTACATTAAATCAGTCTTTCATTCTTCACGGGTGTTAGTCAGAGCGAGTGAATCCTGCTGGGAGTCTCTGCAGGATCCAAAACCTCCAAAAACTACTTGATTAAAGGAACCAGGGACTAAACGTGTTCATTTATTCACGTGCAGCTTAGAGCCATTCCTGCATCACATGGGGTTTTTCACTCTGATGGTAAAAGCTAACAAAGTTAATTTCCACACAGTTTTAAATAGTAAAGATACAACATTCAAATACATTGAAATTCTGCACAAACTGCTAAAGATTAAACTCAGATTAAATTATCCCAAACATCTTGTTTTTTACTAGAGCAGGGAACCTAATAGAGACCGACAAAACTCAGTTCCTTAAGACATGAAATCTATAAAAAGCACAAAAAACCTGAAACTATGGACTGAGATAGTTTCTATTAAATGCTACACAAGCAGATCCACGTCTGGTATCTTTTTTTTTAAGTTAACAGTCTCAGAAATCTTTTGGCCTTATCCTTTCAGGGTGTTTTCTTTCATGGAAAAAAATGTTTTCAGACCCAAACTAGATGCACTCGCGCTCCTTGTTTTTCATCAAGAGGCAACTCTCTTCTGTAGATAAGCAGTACTTATATTTAAGTCTTTTGTAGAGCTAAAAACCTAATCAGAACTGAGTCCTTTAAGATGAGTTTCCAGAGTCTCCAATGTAGCTGAGCTGCATTTTGTGGTAAAAAGGGAAAGTTTCTCTTTGGACTGATAAAGTTTATTAAGCGTTGCACAAGGTCATCAACTTTAGGATAATTTTATGTCTTGGTTTTCAGTCTCTGAAAGAAACCTTGAGGGCTGGTGCCTCTTTCAGGGAGAAGACGTCTAAAGGCTCAGACAAGGAAAACCAGAGACTTCTTGCATGTGATGTTGTAAAAATGTGGTTGATTATCTCCTTTATTTCCATGCAACAGGTCACGGTATCGGCCATAACTGATAAGATGGAAAACAGCCAGGTGTCCACCTGAGAAGCTTCACCTGAGCTGTTGTGTTTTCAGCTGTTTGGGATGGGAATTATTTTTTAAAAAAGGAAAAAAAAACAAGTTTTTGTGCACAAGTGTAACTTTAACTGTGTGGGATAAAACTCTTGGAAGGAAAGAAAGTAAATACTTGATTTAAGAGTCTCGCTATCATTTCTTCTTCAGAAAGAGGCCCAAGGCGGTCTTATAAATGATGTTCTGCACCATTAAAATAAAAATCAAATCACCCTTTTATACTTGATTGAATAAAAAAAGGATTTACAGTCTGATCGTGTGATAAAACGGCCTGCAAGCTACTTTCTGCAGTGCATTTACTGCTTGTGTCCGACTCAAGTGGGACAATATTTCTGCCTGTAACGCAGCCGCAGCGCCTCTCAATAAAGCGGGCCAAATTAACTCCCAAATAAACAACGCTCTCTAAGCTGCAGCCATGGAAAGTATCACAATTTGCGAACCTGTCTAAAGCCGAGCTCAGAGAATCATTCTTTGAAAAAATAATTTAATGGAAGAACTTAGCCAGCTGCTACATCAGCCATAAACCATCTGCTTAAGATAAATGCATCTCTGTTTCATTTTGAATGAGCTAATTCACACAAGCACTTGAGCACACGACTCATTTAGTTTATGGTCAGCTGATGTTGAAAAGTCTGGAAAATGTCACGCTTATATTTTTCATCCGAGCAGCACGTATCATAAACCATCACTCCTGTGAAGGCTTGACAGATAGGCTCAATCCAGCGCATTCACACCAGGGACGGTGCACGCAGGGTAAACAACGCGCACAAACAAACTTTGGTGCTGAGGATCTGATAGCAAGAAATCACTGATTCTAACCTAAATTCCAATTAATAAAACCTTCAGCCTCACTTTTTCTCCCCTTTTTATCACGATGAACCACTTCAACACACATTTGAGGTTGTTTTAGAACAAAACTGACACGTTAGTTCTCTTCAGAAATAATATTTACACACTGGAAAATTTCATTTCTGATGTGGCTGCATGGGAGAAGTCCAAATATGGTTCTCATTAAATGTCATCAGGATTGCCAGGCTCATTTAATGCAGAGTTGTTTTGGTTTCTTCTAATCCCTTCCTACTGTTTAACCACAGGAACATTTTGATAGTGAAATATTCCTCCTTAAAAAGTCAGGCTACTTGAGACAGACGCCTGCTTAATTGACTAGTTTTTTTACCCTTTAAGTTAACCAAACAGTTCTCTGGCTAATAAATCGCTGGATGTAATGACCTCTCTTTTAAAAAACGCTGGGTCTGGTTCCTGAAGACTTTTAAACCTGCGCTTTAGGATATACATCCAAAATTAATCTGTGTCTTTGAGCTGTGCGCAGGTCATTGTGGCCTTCCCTGCTGATTTCTCATTCAGTGAGGAAAAGCAGACTTCTGTCTTGGCAGCCATCTTCACCGAGGAAAGTCACGCTCAGGTAGAAACACAACAGGGAGACCTTGAATGTTTGGGCTGCTTTCCGGCACGCTGCAGAAAACCACAAAAACTTGAGAATCTTTTTTTTTGTTTTTCATTTATTTTGAACGAATGAATTCAAGCAGACTTGCGAGGCTCTGTGTTCTGCTTTCTGCACGCGGTGTCATTCAGAGAACGCTGCATCTTCCTCTGCGAGCCGTTTCACACCTCGAGCTTGCTGAGCCCACTCGGCCAAGCTGAATACACACAGACACAAAGTGGGTGCCACTCTGTTTACTCTGGCACTTGGGAGGTGTGCAAATTGCTAGTTTGTTTAGCACTTTTTTCCATTCCTCTGCAATCCAAAGGCACACAATCGCAATAATCACTCCTGCTGTGAGCTTAATTAAAACTAATTGCTACTTGTGACCGCGAGCCGTGAGTCAGATGACAGATTGTCTTCTCCCCTGTCACACTTTTCTCGTCCTATTTAAAGCCTGAAGCTGATTTTCTGTCTCAATTCTGAAACATTTTCCTTTTGGTCGAGAATCAGATGGACAAAATATGCAGCAATAAGCAAACAACTGCCTTTGATTTAAAAAACAAACATTAGAAGGTCGAGCATAATAACTGAAAATTAAAATAGTCCAGATGCATGAAACTGTGCTGTGGAAGCAAACAGCCCATCTTTAAAGCTGCTCTACTGAACTTGGGCAGATTTTCTAACTGATGTGCTCCTAACGACGGCTGACTCAGCATCCATCTTGCATCCTGTCTCTTATCTGAGCTCCCTCCAGCCAGTAAGTCAGTCTGATGTTGACTCATATCTCCCTCTAACAGTATCCTGTATTTCTGGATGAATCAGGCATGATACATGTTCAGAACGGTCAGTGTGTTGATCTCCAGTCACTGGTGCGTGATGTAGTACAATAAAGCAAATTGATGCTTCTTTAAAAAAAAGGGACAAACCATGTTTCTCCAGGAAATGGTTTTAAGATTTTTCTATTACTGTGATTTAAGTTTTATTTGTTTTAGTTTTCTGATGTGATTTGTAACTGACAGCTTTATGTTGCACCGAGGATATTTAAAGGTTATTTTGCATGAAGAGCTTGTCTGAAGTTGGTCCACAACCGTAACGGGTAACCAAGGAGTGAACCCAAAAGCAGCACAACAGCGGAAATTCAAGCCACGACGGACCAGGAACAGAAGAGGGGCAGGCAAAGCTCGTAATCCAAAAACAGAAGGCTGGTGGGGAATCCGGGGCTCAGACGTAGGGCTGGTGTCAGAGGCAAACTGGGTCAGAACCAAATAAGCAATCCGGGAAAAACCCTGGAGAGTCAGGCATGGGCGAAGACAATCTGGCAAGGAATGAATGGGATGAAGCTGCCTATATACTGGCTTGATTAGAGATGCCAGGCAGGTGGCAACAACAGCAGCAGGTGAAACCAGTAAGGCTGATGCAGGGTGTGGTGGAGCAGCAGGGGATGTAACAACAACACGCTTATGTCAGGGCTGCAAGGACCAGGGTTCATGTGGACAAAGTATAAAACCTTCCTGAATCATCTTCCAACACATTCAATCAAGGTAGATGTCTGCCAACGTCTTTTCCACCTCTTTAAAGTTTGCAGTTAGGACGACTATGCTTCTACTGGGTTACAACCAAGAGATGCTTGGACGAAATTCGACTAGTCAAAACTTTATAAAACTTCAAATATCTTACTTGTGGAAAAAAAGCCACTGCCGCCCTAAAAAGGTGATAAAGATCATAGATCGTGACATCTGCGGCCATCATAAGGTCCCACCTGTCAAAGGTTGGACCACCTTTCCTTCAGAGCTGCCTTCATTCTTGGTGTCATAAATCCAACAAGATGGAAACATTCCTCAGAGGTTGGCATAACAGAATCACACACCCATGATGAGAATCTCCCGTTCCACCACATCCCAAAGGTGGAATATCGGGCTGAGTTGTGGTGGCTGTGGAGGCCGTTGGAGTCCAGTGAACTCATTGAGCTGAGCTGTGTGACATGGAGCATCATCCTGCTGGAAGCAGCATCAGAAGACGCTCCACTGGGCTCAGAAAGGGATGGACATGGTCAGCAGGGAGGCTGTGGTTATACCAGACCATCTTCACCATCACACGTCTAAATGCATTAAGTTGCCGCCACGTGATTGGCTGGTTAGACAGGTAGAGCTGATTAAGAGGCCAGTGAGTTGCATCTATAATATTCCTCAGATGGCACAAAAAAAAAAGCCACCAGATTTCCAGTAAAAAAATGCACCATCAATGTTTTTTTTTACTCACTTCAAACCAACACTTCAACTAACACAGATTTCTGAATGCTTTTCAAATTCCCCTCTCTTTCAGTCCACACGGCATCATCTTCACACATCGTCTGTTAAATATCTGTGGCATTTAACCGGCACTATAATTAGAGCATTTAGCTAATTTTTCCCACAGGGAGCAGAGTTAATGAAAAAAGAGGGAACCCAAAGCCTGATGTGAGTTTGTTTTCCTTCCATTCCCCCATGAAGTTTTCACAGACAGAAAATTCTGTCTCCAAATAAAGTTGTTAAACCGAAACTCCGAGCAAAACACTGCAAATTCTCACACAACTGGATTTTTATTTGAACAGACACATGACAGAAAGTCGTGTTAAACTGAATCGTAAACTGAAATAAAAAGGTACATAAAGAGCTCTCGTTTGTTAGCTTTGAGACTCAAGTGTTTACTTCTGGTCTTGTTTTGTGGGTGAAAAGGCATTGGGTGTTAAAATGTAATCTGACAGGTCAGGTTGTCACAGCCCAACAAGCATTTTTATGTTTTGCTCATAACTCCTGAACTGTTGGCTCATTTTCTTTCTGCTGGAACAACCTATCCCGTCTTCTGAATTCAGCAGAAACAACATTTCTGGTTCAAGTTAACCTGAAATGAATTCCACACAGTAAACACGGACCTCTCGTAATAGACTGTGAAGCCAAAGCATAATGGAAATGAACAGACACTAAAGTCAGAGCAGAGGTTAGCACAACTTACATGTGAAAATATAAATCCGGCAGGTTCGGTTGAAACCTGAAGGTTTACATGAGTGGTGATTGTTTGTGCAGAAGATAAGACGTCGGCTGCTGACATAAAGATGAAGTGCTACCATAGAAGCATTATAAAATCATAAATAATTCCTAAATAGATGTAATTTGTCCAGCTGAGCCTTTTTCTTTAAGGTTGTGATGCAGCAGTTTGGGAAGCAGTAATGCAGAAATGTCACAAGGACCCCAAACTGAACCACTGCTCCATCTGATCTTTATCCATGAGTTGCAGCTGTCATGCAGAATCTCATATCACTAATTTTGATATTTTGCGAGCAGCTCCTGCTTATTTGACCTGATTTTTTCACCTGGCTGTTGAAGAGAGCCGACAGGTACAGCGCTAGACTACCGCCAACTGAACCATCACAGCCACAGTTACTGGAAACCTAAATCAATATAAACCATCTAACTAGGAAACTAATCAAAACTACTAGAACTACTATAATTATTCCCTTTCTGGGCCCAAATATAGTTGACTCTTATGTAAGATTTAAGAGATTTTTTCACTCTACAGTAGTTCAGAAGCTGAGCTACTTAAGCGGTTTCTCCATATACATTAGACTCTTTTAGCAATAGGAACTCTGTTTCCCAGTGGGAGACACTGATTAAGCTCTGGAAATCCAAAGTAATGTGTGATATAAGCTGAGGAAACTAAAAGGATGCAGATCAGCAGTCAGTGTGACCGCGAGCTCATATCACAATGCCTCAGACTGATCATGCACCCCGTCTACCTGGCCACACGGATGTCCTATTGACTGACTTCTCCTAGCCCCTCCTTCTTTCTGCCACACAAGGTAACGACAAATTCAAAGTATTTCTTACAAATGTTCTAATGGGAAATATGGTGTTTGCAAAATAATTGGATGAGAACACAGAAGGAACACAGAGAATGCAGTATTCTGTGGTAAACCTATACATGGCTGCAGGAACATGTACCAGACTCTTTCGTGTCTATAGACTGCTTTACTGAGACAATGATGCTAACGCCAAGCTAAAGGAAGGAGGTCCTGCAATGATTTTTTGCTTTGACATGTTATGGTAAAAGGAAAAGATCTGCACAAAGGACGTAAAATTGTCAACAGTAAATTTTTATCCAGATTATCTTTTAAGAATCAAGAGTAAAGCTGTGGTTATGTTCTGGAGGTTATAAGAGAAGGCAGATTCACTAGCTGAAGTACGTAAGGGATGTTTTTCACATCCTCTACAAAACAGTGGCAAACTGTGTTCAGTCAGAGGCTTCTTCAAGTCGTTATTCCTGCCAGCAGCCACCACTCCCACAACAATGTGATTGACATTTATGTGTCTATTTCTACACAAAAAATACAACATTGTAATTTTACATTGTAAAAGTATTCTAAGGACTCAAAGTAGGTAATAGGAGTGAAAAGTACATACATACTTAGTAGGATTGTGAAATTCTCTGAAGAGAAATCAGAGATACTCCAGTCAAGACTCTCGAGAGCATAGATGCATCCCTTCACACACCTGAATCAAACAAACAGCTCGTGTGGAACTGGATGACATGCCGTTTGATTCAGGTGTGCATCTAAAAGTTGCAGGTTAGTAGCTCTCATGGACTGAACTTGGGCACCCCTGCTCTTCATGCTCTGATCAGATGTGGTGCGTCACTCTGGGTAATGTTTCTGAGGAGAATACAGCAGCTCAGAATCAGCCCTAGCCTGTATGATTGAGTTCAAACAGCCAGCTGCAGACAGAAATCAGCTCTGATCAAAGACTAGATGCACCGCAATGAGCTGACAGAAGAGAAAGATAAGTGGAAATCTGAGTCAGAATAAGCTAAAACACGACTGACAGACGGATGCAATGCGGTCAGAAGAGATCATGATTCACAGCACTGAGTTATAGGATTTCTCCATTTCTTTTCCTGTGACCTGAGTTATGGCCACTTGCAGGTATAAAAAGCATCTCCAGCCGCTTTAAGCCGACACACTGGTCGAACATGACACAAGCATGCAGGCACAAACCACCACCATGAACTCCCAGTGTCTAACTGGCTTAAAGGGGAATGCAGGCCAGCAGTTTCATATGAGCCTCTGCTTTACAGGAATCAGAGTAAATACTTGTACTCTTGATGGATGATGCAGTGCTCCATCAACCTGCCTGTGATATAAATGAAGCCTGACGCCCCAGCAGGCGTCCCCTGTTGACGGCGGGGCTTTTAACCGAGGCGTTGATCTCCTCCCGGTGATCTGGCTGGATTTCCACAGATCCTCCTGTGAATGAGCGAACAGGCTGGAGTCAGAGCGCAGCGCTGGCGTTGGTTTGGTGGGGGGGGGGCACGGGAGGCTGCTGCGGTGTCTACAGCCTCTGCAACACAGACGGCTGTTTGTGCCAATGCAACCTCCACCTCCCCACTGACCCCACCTTGGTCTCAAACTCTCAGCTCCTAATTCACACTTCATAAATCAAGACGACCTGTCCCCCATGCGAATTCATCTCGCTCTGCGTCGGATAATAAAGGCACTATTGTTCCCGGCACGAGGATTCCTGTCAGAGACAGACCGTCATTGACGATGCACGGCCTGGATAGCTGCAGCGGCTCCTGCATGGAGACGCCGAGGCCTGCATCTGCAGTCCCCCTCGTCCCGCCATGTCTGCTCGGTTATATTTTCAACTCCTCTGGCAGCTAACGCAGTTCAAAAAATAAGAACTCTAATTGGCCAGTGTTTATTTCTGTATGGGAGAAATAAGTGTTTTTAGCAGGTTGTTTGTTGCGCGATGGCTTAACAGTCAGGACTCTCTGGGAGGTACGGCTCAGTCCACTGCATGGAAAAAGAGTAGACTCTCCCCTATTTTTAATAAATAAGCTCTTTTATGCGAAATTTGTACTACAGTATAGTTGTGTGTGAGGCTGGCAGGGCAGTGCGTGACATCATTTGTGTTGACTCAAGAGCAGATGAGTGATGCACACTGAGCTTTTTGCCTCCTCTCAAACTGGTATTTAGTGGCACACAAACAGCAGTAAAGCCTCACTCCGCTCCTGTCCGTCTCTGCAGTTAGAGGAGGGGGTGCGCTGGTAATGAAGCAAGTGTTTCTATGCGTTGTGAGGGGGCTGTCAGCTCCACACACAGCAGACCTCTGTCACCTGTTGCCACCAGCGGGAGGCTCAGGCGACGGGCACAGAGCCAAGCCTGGCGGCCAGTAGCGGGACCCTGGCTCCACCTATAGACAGCTCGGCAGGGTGATTTACTCTGGCTCCATGCGGAGGTGTCTACAGTAGCGCTGGCACGCCATGCGGCCAACGCCTGAGCTTGAAATCCATCGTTGCATGTGCACATTTTGTACAGCTAAAGTTTGTTTCTTTGTTTCTGCAGGCGGTTTAGAAAGCAATACAGAAAATGTCAAATAGAAGCGTGTCATTTGGCTGCATTTAGGACCAAAAGTGTGGGAAAGATGGGGGAACATTTGCCATCTGCCACGATGTCCTTGATCTGTCTCCAACAACAGTTTTTGGCATTTTCGGTGTCACTCCAGGGCAACAAACAACAACAAGCGGCTTAATCATGAAACACTTGGAGTGACATTTGAGTTAAGAAGCTAAAACTGCTGAGAAAAAAAAGTTTAGGTTGTGGATCTTAGCTCTCACTTTACACAACTGCAGTTTGCATGATTGGGTTTATGGCAACATGCAAGACCTGGGAGTGATAACAGACAAATTAGTTTCTTTAAAAACTGGGCAAATTTTGCTCCGCCTATTTCAGAGAATAAAACACAGACCAGACAGGCAAAACTGTTACTTTTAAATATCACAGAAGTCTCTCCACTCTAAATGTTGCTGCATTTGATCAGACCAAATGTGTCCATTTCAGCTCAGAAAACTGCTTAAGCTGTAACAAATGGAAACTCCCAGACTATCCTGCAGACCTGACTGCTTTAGACGTGCACAAAAACCATTCAAGCTCTCTAAAAATTTTTACATTCATAATTGCATCTTTGTAATACTCACAGATTTCATCCATCATATTACCTAAGACCAAGGGATGTCACAAGCACTTGATTTCAGAATTTATCACCTTGATAAATCGTTAAAATCCCTCAATACCGTCTGAATGTCTGAACTACATCAGCAAAGTTACACCCACATGTTGCCATTTGTGTTGCCTTGTTTTTGTTGCATAGAAGTTACATAAAAGGCACGTCTGAGTGGGAAAAGAAGACAACAGAAGTGTTATTCCCCCCCAGCAAACAGATTAAGTCATGCATGTCAGATTTCTTTGGTTATTAAACCAAAAATGAGCCAAGTGTCACTGTGGAAGACGGCTTGTCAGCCTGCAAACCACAACATAAAAATGTCCAACATGTTTCACTGCCTGCAGGATTATCACCAGCATTGTAAGCTAAAGTAAAGCTAATTGCTTTAATTACTAAATGCAATAGTAAAATTAAATGTTATGTCAATTTGTATAGTTGTGTCCAACTCAGTTTGAACGTTGCATTATGTGGATGAAAAAAATTAAACTTCTTTTAACAGATTGTTTCGCTGTTCAAATGGGATCAACACACCGCGAGATCCGTGTTTTTTTCATCCCCGCTGTCCAATGGCCAGTAAAAGAACCCATATTTGATTTCACATATCATATCATATCTGATCTTGTTTCTTTTACACACACTGACGGTAGAGGACAGCTGGAAGTCAAAATAGCTGCTAGATGTAAAAATGTTCTGCTCCGGTTCAAAATAAATGTTCAGAATTAATTTCATAATGTTGTTTCTGAAGCCTCCCAAGTCTAGCTAGAGGTCTTGTAGCCTTTTCCCTGGATCCAGAGTATTCATCGTTTACACAGCAGATCTTGCTGATTTCAGACTTTGTTACTTTACTTTGCAGCCATTTAAAATTTTTATCTTAGCATCAAAATATAGAAATAAATTCAACTTGAAGACTTAAAAAGGAAGGTTCATGCAACTGACAGATGTATAGTGGTGTAAAATGAATTAACAACGATCATAATAACTGTAGCATCCATACTTGAGACACAAAGTCGCCTTTTACCTACAGATGCTTGGAAATGAAGAAAAGTCCCACAGAGGGATGTTTCTGTGGCAGGAATGCGGCACAGTTCAGTCATGGCACCACAAACATTTAACTCACACAAAACTTTCTTGTGTACTTCATGAAAAATTATACACAACAGCCCACAACTGACAGCTACTCTGAGTCGTCAACAAACGAAACAACTAAATGGGTAGAAGGCACATGATGTTTTTCAGGTGAGCTGTCTGGCTTCAGTTGAAAAAGGAAACAGTGCTGCAGTGGTTCCCAGTAAAATGAAGACTGACAGCAAGAGGAATGGGACTTGAGCTGGAAAGCGGGGGTTTGGAGTCTCGCCAGCAGCTGCAGTAGCAGTCAGCGCTGTTGTGGAAAGGGTTAACGCGAGACAGTAAAGTGAATCCAGATGTGCTGTTATTATTAATATCTGTGGCTGATGAATGGGAAGGTAAAATTACAGGCGCCAGCCAGGGAGGCCCCGTGCGTTGCCCTGCCACCCAGGAGCTTCCCCAGCTCACCCCTGCAGCTCCCACAGCAGCAGATCAGGCCGAGAGCATCGCGGGGCGACAGTGTCGGTGTAGCGTGTTGAAAAAAGGAAGAAAAGCTGGTGGTGGAGCGCTGGGCAGAGTGATGGGCGTAAGACTCATGAATTCATAACTCAGCCGCTGCTCTGTGCCCCTGCAAGTCAGAATGAGGGCTATGATTTCATTCCAGGATTGAACCTAAAGAGGCAACATAATGATATTTTTGGCCTGAACCTAAGTCTTAAACCTCTTTCACATCACAAACAAGCATCCTTTGTGCAGACCAGACACAATAATTAAGAGTTATGGGTTTTTCTATGATAAAATGAGTGTGTGAGAAATGCTTTGCATAATGTCACATGGTATTTTTTTACATTTCCATTAATCAGTAGAATAACTTACCAAGAAATACCACATTCATCACATACAACTCCAAAAAAGTTTGGACGCCCTGTAAAAAGTAAATATAAACAGAAAGCAATGATCCAGTTTGCTAATTAGGTTGCATAGCAACACGTCATTTATATGACTTTGGGGAAAAAAAGAGCATTTCAGAGAGGAAAAGTCTCTGAGATGGAAAGATAGGAAGAGTTTAACCAGTCTGAGGCAAACTGGGAACAACTGCAAAAAAAATGTACCTTGACTTTGAAAATCCCACCATTTGCAGTGAATAATCATCATCAAAAGATGAAGGAAATCAGGAGGAATCTCTGTGTGCATGGGACAAAGAAGAAGATCAAAACTGGAAGCTCATTCAAAATAGGCTGAAGCAAATAGGAAAATTACTCTGTGGTCACATTATTCAAAATGTGAACTTGTTTCTGGAAAGCATGGAGGACGTGTCCTGCAGCCTGAAGAGGAGAAGCAGCGTCCAGCACCTCAGATGGGACGGGCTGCATCCGTGCCTGTATGGGCTGGGCAGCTTCCACATCCAGACAGGCCTTGCACAATTCAGCAGGACCATGCTGGACCACAGGAGAACCGGCCTGCGGCAGTCCACACCTGATCATCTGGAGCATCATGATGAAGGTCCAGAACTGCAGAACAGCATAGAATCCTGCCTCAGACCAGATCAGGACAACCTTTCGCAGCTGCTCTCACTTCCCAGACGTTTACAGACAACGCTGAACATCACCTGGGACTACTTCTTACTGATGTGTTGCTGACGTCAGACTCACAACAAGCTAATATTTTCAATGATGGTAAAAGTGTCTCATTTCAACAGCTATGTTATTTATCTTCTAGTGGGGATAAAATATGGGTTGATAAGATCTGTAAATCACTGCATTCTGTTCTCATTAACATTTTCCACATCCTCTCAACTTTTTTTTTTAAATAATGGGGTTTTAAAAAATCTCATTAGTTCCAGGTCAACATAAAAAAAACAATTACTGAAACTTAAAAATACGTTTAGATTAAAGCAATAAATCAGGGAGGCATCTTAAGGACTGTAATAGATCACAGGTATGTGACGGTCTGTGCAGATAAAAATCAACATGCTTATAGAAGCTGAACAGCTGAGCAGATCGCTCGGCCTGATAGGAAGGAGCCTATAATCACTTTATTGCCTCAATAAGCTCCTCACCCCCCTTCTCTCCCCCAGTTTCTCACCTCAGTCAGCCTCCCGTGGAGCTTTGACAAAGTCAACAACTGTTGTCGCCTTTAGTTCTAACACACATGGAGCCTCACTGGATTTCTGTTCTCACTACTTTCCTGTAATCATGAAATGTGACACCAAGTAGACACAAGTGTGTGAGAGCTGATTTCAAATGGTTCCTAACAAGTTTCAATCATACAGTAAGATTTTAAATAATGCAAAGGATTTCCAATAAGAAAATTAAGTTTTTGTGGGTTTTATCGAGCAATTTCCAGCTTCAGGTTGTATTTATTACTTTCCTTTACTTTAAAGGTTTCTGTTGCAGGTTAAAACTGAAGCTACCTCCATGTTTACAGACATCAGGATCCTTTGCTTGAACACAACACATAGATCCCAGCCAATTCATGAAGCAACTTTGACCAACCCGGACATTGTTAGGTCACAGAGGCTGGGTAACCCTGAAAATTAAGATTTATTTAAACACTAATTTAATGTCTGACTATGAGCACATCACCACCAGATGATCACTTGAAAACATTATTACAGCTGCATTTATCACTATAAGAACAAACTAGAATCAAATCCCAGGAATAAAGAAATCTGGTCATTTGATTTTGATATAAATTTGTCTTGTACCACAAACCCTGGCTTCAATAGCCAAAGCAAGTTATACATGTGGTGCAAGAGGAAACAGTTTGTGGGGACCTTTTTCACTACTGCACCACTATGTATTATGTATACTTTGCACATGCTGTATATAGGTATTTACATGTGGATTTGTATGTGCATGTGTATATATGTTTTTAGGGTATTTTAGTTTTCTACTTATTTACGTATTTATATTTTATCAGGCTGCTTTTCAGTATTTTAGGCGACTGCTGAGACAGCTTAATTTCCCCTTGGGGATGAATAAAGTTATCTATTCATCCATCTATCTATCTATCTAAGCATGCACGTAGCAAAGCAGTGTTATTGGTGAAAATGGACATAGATGTTCTCCATTGTCTGAATTTGGTTTTACAGAAAATCTTGTTGAACACAAGCCTTTTGCTGCCACCATCTCAACCAACCAATGATCAAGGACATACTTGAGGGGTCTTTTTCAACGATATTTTCATGCAAATGGACTTGTCAAAGCAAGTCTACTGCAGTAATTATTTTCTCCATTAGTGTAAATGCCAAGTCATGCACCAAAGAAAGAAATAACATGAAACATTACAATTTAGTCTCACTGCCCGGGACTATAATACAGACAAAGATGCTAAAATCCCAACCCAGGCTAACAGGCATGAAGGATGCTGGCAAAAAACCCAGAGGATGATAAGATCTCATCCTCACTCCTTCGTGAATGTGACCAGATCAGATGTGACAACCTCAGGTCTGTTTTCAGTAAAACCAAAGCTTAGGAGTTCTCTTTAGGTTGTACTGTACAAGACTACTACAAAACTAGTAAACAAATTTACATAAAAGGCTAAAAAATGTTGATGAAAATTAATTCTAAAGGTTAAAACATTGAATTTATTAGAGGTTTGCAGTTCCTTTGAGATGTCTTTCATTTACAGAAGAAGTGTTCATACAGATACCGTCTCCAGTCGTTAGATCTATGAGGTTAATCACTTTTCTGCACATGTAATATTAGAAACATCAGTAAATAATTAGGCATGTCTTCAGGTACGCTGGTCATTGCAGTGGCGAAGATCCTTCAGGCATCTCAGGTGAAATGTTGCATCGGCTTCAGGTTTGTGCTGCATTGTTGCATGAACAGTTTTGCAGGGAAGCAGGTGGACCTTGACGGATGAGAAAGGAATCCAGTTCCTGGAAACCACAGGATGGAGCAGAAGCAGAGACGGAGGAGAGGGGTGGGCGGTGGGAACTCAGAAGAAGAAGCGTAAATCCAGTAGGGGAGAATTTGGAGCCTGGCTGGCCGCGGGGGCTGTTGTTTTAACCGTCGGATGCACGGCTGCAGGGATGGGGGGTGCAGTGATTTTAGGTGGGATATGGGGGGTGGGTGAAGGAGTAGGGGAGGGTCCCTCTCAGGTTGCTGTTGTCCCCAAACAGTCCTGTGGGAGCTGAGCCAGCCTCTGCGTCGCTGTCGGCCTGCGTGGGGCCCCCCGCCACCTTCAACATGACAGCTTAGAAGACAACCCCATGCTGGCTTTACTCGCCCTCCTTTGTACATTTTCGACACAGGGATACCAGACAAATTATGCTTAATGACTGGCAGAGGTTGCCAGAGCAATGGCTGCTTTGTTGCCTCTGCCAAGTGTGTAAATGTTAAGAGTGCAACCTTATACAACCACCCTCAGTGCTACTAAGCAGATGCTCTTCCTGTTTCTGGAATAAACAGAGCCAGGCTCGGATATGCAGGCTGGATGCTCAAGTCTGAAGAGGAACCAAAGATCCCAGGGCTGACGGAGACTGGCCCGGGATGAAAGAGAAGGAGAGGATTTATGATGTTTGCGCCACAACTTGTGAGCAGCTGAGCTTCTCAGATCATCCCATTCAACAAACATGTCGAGAACCAAAGACTGTTGCTGTTGTTGTTATCCACCAGTGATTTGGAACAATAAGCAACTGTGTGTGGAGCAGAAAAATCAAAAAGGGAAAAAGTGAGAAAGCAGATGTTTGCTAGGCTGTCATGGATTTTAATATCAAACACAAGGTGCTGCAAAATATTTAAATGAGAATCATATTACCCTTAGCCTCTTATGTTTATAATATTTATCAGAAGATTCTTGTTAGAAAATATGACCTCTGGTTATTTTCCTACCGGTTTTACTGGTAGTGTCAAATCTGTAAACCCAGTCTTTTCACGTAAAATATGTTTATATAAAGCCAAATCACTATCTTTTCCTGTTTGTCCCCAGACTCAACCAAATGCAGGATAAATTAAATGAAAAATGACAGCGCTCCATCTAAGTCCCATTAGGCCTCTGAATTCATAACGCAGCATTTGCTTGTACCTGAGCATCGAAAGCCTTACTGGACCAACACAAAACCAAACTACATGTATATCCTAGAGGTGATACATGGAGTGTAATTAATACGTACAGGCTGGAATTGTTATTTTGGGACAGTAAAAAAGCAAAGATTTCAACCATTCAGAGGGGTCTTGCAGAGACAAGCCCAGCTTGGAGGATCAGGAGACTGACCCACAGCGAGTGGACAGATCCAGCTGCACCTGCACTTCCACCTGAAGTGGGGAGGGAGGGGAGAGGGGGAGAGCGGACTGGCAGAAAAGCTGCAAAAACTCCAGAGAGATCAAAGAAGCCGTTGTTTAATTTCTGTCCGCCTGAAATGACCATGGGCAGAGCTCCTGAGTAAACTGCAACGTGAGACAGACGTCTCTAGATGACTCAGGGCAAATCAGAAACATGCCAGTTTTTTATTCTGTCATGCAGAAAAAAAGGTGAGGATTGACGAGTTTCAGTTAATGTGTCCTTCAGTGTGCCTTAACATTCACATGTTTGTCTTGATTAAATGTCCATCTTAATCTCAACAGAAACAGAAAAAAAGGCCTGCAAGCATCTTTCAGAAAAAAGTCCTAACATCACATTTTATTAGCATGAAGATCGGTTGCAAGCCACAAATCATGATCAATACTGACTGATATGAAAGGAGAAGCTGGAAAGGAAAATACTGGTGAGATGTCTCCACGTCTTTCTGGAAGACATTCCTTCAAGTGTTTTTCCCGTTTTCCAACTTTCTGCAGTTTGGAAAATGTGCATTTTTAATCTAACTTCTTTTCAGAAGTTTGACAGTTCAGCTCCTTTCACACACGCACGGCTTTCCATTCATCTGGTTGCAACGAAATGGTTAACGCCAGTGATGATTATGAAAAAACTGAGTGAACTCAGGAGGAGTATACTTGTTTATCTCGGGATGACAACAGCAACACTGCTGCAACTGACACTTGTAACGGTTGTGTGTCCCTGACGCACTACTGTTAAAACATGTTGATGTGAAAGAAAAGTTGACTTCACCAGTAACATGCAATGATCCCTGCTCCTTCTAAAACCCAGTTCCTCTGCACCAGCATTACATCCAGTTTCTGTTAAATATCCAACGCTTACAGACTCAGCCTTGGGTCCTTCGTCATTACAGGCATATTTTAGTCTGCTCAGATGCGTGGCCAGACGTAGCAAACAGCAGTACAACCGGACACCACAAAGGCCGTGTTGTGAAGCAAAGCTGACATGTAACCAGATGAAGGAACAATGTAGAAGAAGCTGTGATATATATAATCTCCATACCATAACCCACCGTACCACGATCTCCTCTACGTCACAATGTTTGCCGCTGTCTGAAGCAGATATCTGAACACGAAGAATATCTGTGCCCTGCCCTCTGGCAGATTCCTAACAGCCATGCCAGCATGCAGACAGCTGCGTTTGTCAGTGTTCGACAGGGATTGTATGTAAATGGAGCATGTATAAGGCTTTATTCATTGCACAGCTCATGAAAATGCAGGAAATGGATAAACTGAAAAAGGTTATTTTAAACTTCCAATTTCCAAACGCAGGATGGTAGGTTACAAACAGATCTGTTCAGAACTTCCAGATTCCAGGAGCTCTACACCAATTGTGCTTTTTGACAAGTAGATAAATGTTGAGCTGCTATAGTTCAAGTAAGGGGAAGATTAAAAAGCAGATATAATCTAAACATTTCATACATATCTGGACATATCTGGACTTATACATACAGCATCATTTTTTTTGCTGAAGGGTGGGAAGTCTCTAACTTGTCATCCATGCGCATGCCCCGTCAACATGGACATGGGAGTTTTCCAAAGATCTTCGGGTTTTCCACTAATGCAAACTAACGTTTGAGGTGCTAAAAACCTTTCAGTAAACATCTTCCAGTATTTTCAGATAATCTAGCAGTGCACTGTATGTGTGGACAGGAAAACCAGAATTATCAGTTTGTAGAGTCAGACTGTGCATCACCATTTGGATGGCTTGCATCAAAATATGTGCCATTGGCTACAATCACATGTTTTTAAATTCAGAATTAATTATCAATTAACAATCATTTAACTTTGGAATAAAGTGTTTACATGGTCATTTTTCTTCTCTTTAGGGTGGCATTAAATATAGAATTATGAAGTTAGAAGCTGACTATGCTGAAGAACGAAGAATTAACACTGCGTTATCCAGGACACCTCTATAACTCTTGGCATATGTGGGGGATGTAGCTCCACCTTTAGGTGTGACTGCTCAATTAGCTGAATTATGTCAATGTGTTTTCATGTGCGCTGATTTTTTTATGTTAGTGGTGATGAGCGAATAAACGTATTTTAAAAACGCTGTGTGATATCGCCTGCACTGTCAGGACCCCGGTCTCCCACAGCAAGTCAATAAAAGACCAACAGAAATACCAAAGAAATTCTACCTCGTGTGTCTCTAGAAAAACTGAAAAGATGTCTCTGTGTTTGGTGAAGCATTTGAAATGAGAAAACAAGAGAAAAAAATTACAGACAACAGCTGGTCGATGAACCACGGGGGTGGGAGGGGGCAAACAAAACCTGACAAACATATTTCACTGGGCCCTAAGAATGAAGGAAAAGAGCGCACGTCTATGTGGACACGGCTTCAGTTGTGCTGCGTTCGGCCACTTCAGATACCGGCTTGGCCGTCTACATGCTCCAAGAATGGATCCATTTCTAACTAAACAAATGGGGGGAAAAAAATTTTGATGGAGAGACACAAAGTTTTGCAGCAACTGAGGAAAAATGGTGACTGTGGCTGCAGCAAATGAAAACAGATGTGAAGATGTATGCAGACAGAGTACGAGCTATGCATGATGAGCACATGAAACTTCAAGAAAAATGGACGGACAAATTATACGTTTCAAGTTTTGGCTGGCTCTTTGTGTTTTGAGGTAAAAGTGGCTTTTCTGTTGTCTTGATGAAGATAGCTGCTCTACAATGTGACTAAAGTCAGTAAACCTTCATAGTGACACATCACAGACTTATTTTAAGGGACGAGGTTACTGCTTGATAATTAATACATTTAATTTCTCTTCCACATTTTACGGTTTGTATTCTTGACCTTTAGAGTAGGACAGAAAACAATTACAGTCTCTGCTGTGGAGAAAACTGTAATTTATATGGTGGTGTTGAATTACAAAGCCGCTTTTAAGAAAAAACAAAAACAAAAACAGGGAAACGTTAATTGATTTCTATTCAATGTAACTGAGCTGCTTGGGCAAAGCAAATACGACCCAGCTAGCATTTCCAGCTATTCTCAGAGTCTGAAAAATGAGGAGCGGTGGAGAGGAGGAGACTTTTTCAAAAGCTGGAGTCAGTCTGATTGCTCCCCAGGGAGACATTTCCACCCGAGTGTCCCACAAATGACATGTTTGTATGTAACATAATATGCTTTCTTTAAGAGGTGACGCTTTAGTGGGAGACGCATTCTTCCCGAGGACCCTGCAGTCAAACGCTGAAAAAGTGCCAGTTAATCTACTTCATCTTTCTTCTGAGGAGCAGAAAAGTCAAAGCCAGAGCTTGTACCTGCTCAGGTGGCTGATTAAACCCGACTTATGCTCAACATTTAAACAATTCCTGAAATCCCAAGAAGTCGCTTCCATCTGTGCACACTTAATTTACAAAGTAAACTAATTTAATGCAATTCCAAGTATTTCTTTTTTTTTTTTTCCTAGTGAGATTCTTGTGGGCAGATTTACTGGGACTATGAAATCAAACATCTGCGTTGCACACAAGCAAATTAACAGGCAATTTGTACCAATGAGATGTGTTTTAGTTTAAATTAGACCATCATATAAACAGAGAAACAAAGACATTTTCCACTGCTCCGGGCTCAGCCCCGTTTGTTTTTCTGCAGCAGTTTTCTCACGCAGAGCACAATGTAAAGTCAGAGAACTCAGGTCAATGTTTTTCATACGCAGGTTTCCATTTAGCTTATCTATGGATATTTTTCTGGGCTCTGCTTTGACAAAGATGGAGGGTTAAAGAATACAAGCAACTTAGAGTTTTGATTTCATGCTGGTAGTTTGCAGAGATCTGTGGAAAAAACTGAGGTGGTTTTAAGTTGGACAAAAAAAAAAAATCAATTATTTTTTAGATTAATAAGTCACTTAATGTGGTTTAATGTTGAGTTACTGTGTTTTTTTGTGTTTGAAGATCCTGTTTCTCTATTTTCTGACTAAACTCTGAATTCGCCAGAGAAGAAGTTAGAATCAAGCCAGTTGATGATTCACACAAATTCAAGGGAAAAGAAAACAAATAAAATGCTTAAAAATATTGCAAATTACACCAGGATTTTTTCCATAACTTTTTAAAAAAAGCTGCCACAAATGAAAGCATTTAAAAGAAAAAAGGCTTGTAAAAACCTGCAGAAACCAATCACTCAGTCCCACACAGACTCCACATTTGAGAAGATACAAACTATAATTATTTTCTTTTCCTACAGAATAAATGACTGAAGCAACAAATCTGTTCAGACGGTTTATAAAGACCCAGCAAACCGCTGTAATTGACAAATTGTTTCAGCTCAAGATGAAACCACAGAAAATGGCTCACATTTGGACGTGTGCTGCAGAGAAAGTTCCTGAGTTTTTTCACGCCTCTTTGCAGCATTTCAGATGTGCTGCTGGGGAAATTCAGACTGATAGATGGTCTGTGATGTTGTGACATGGCAATTTGGCATGGAGTGCTGCACTGTCACCAAGGTCCAGTGATCAAAGGAGTCCCAGGGGTCAGCACGACAGTTCCCCGACTTCACACCTTCACGATCTCTGCATATTTCTGCATCTTTCCGGTTCGTCTGTGGAATGTGGAGCCTTGAAATTTAACTGCTCTCCATTTCTAATAAATATGTCCCATTAGAGTTTCATTTCTATTTAATTGTGGGGTCATTTTCTTTGGATTCTGTGCAATCAGGGTTCAGTATTCTCTCTTCTTGGTCATCACTGCTCTGTGCAGAGGATTTGCCCACAGAGGTCAACCTTACATCTGGTAGCAACAACAATAAAAACCTCAATCAACTAGATATATCGTAGATTGTCATTGTGTGCTGTTATTGAGGCAAAATCAGATTAATTATATGTATCATTTATTATTAAAGTACACATAACTGACCAAAAGGAGGGGATAAGCAAAGCAGCAGTATCAAATACAGGCTCTTTGGGGGATCAAAGAGATTCTCAGCCAGCATAGGTGCTGCTTGACAGTGAAAACACGAAAACTAGAAGAGATTCACTGCAATAGAAAAGGCGAGGGGATCAGTGGCTGGATCGGCTGAAAGAGGAGGTGAAGAGGGAGAGGCTTGAAAGCAAAAATCCCACTGCCAGTGTGATATATGTAAGCCCACTGGGTGCAGAGCAGAGACACCCAGCTTAAGATCTTTAACTGGTCTCAGCAACTGGGACAGTGGATCCCCGCTGACTCTGTGACTCAAGCTGGTGCTTTATTAAAGAAAAACAAAAGCTGTGCTTAAATGCCCATATGAACACAAAGGCAGGAGCATCTTATCTGCTCCCAAATCTGCTTAGTTATGTTGAGCTTTTCTCACTAAACAAAAGTGTAAATACAGGAATTTACGACCTGTAACTGTACCCTGGAATATTTTGAGAACCTCTGACACGAAGCTTTTATTTGTGTCAAGTGTTAACATGAATTAGCAGAGAGTGAGAGAAAAGACGTTGCAGCTAAAAATATACAAGCAGTACTTGCTGAATACTATTTTTAGACAAGTAAAATACTTTTTCAAGGGGGTAAATGTCTCTTAAATTTTATTCCAGCCAAAAAACAGATAAAAAACTGAGGATGCAAATTTGTTAGTTAATAAATACATGACATACTTTCATGATCCCATGATCTAAAATTAGTTTCATTTAAATAATCAAATTGTGCAAACGTAGGATTAAATTACCAATTAAACAACTAAATCCAGATAACTGCACTGAAACAACATATCTTCCTTTTTAAAAGGGAATTATATCAATGTGCAGATTTATTAATTATTATATAAAACACAACATTCTGTCCTACATTTTTAAACCAAATTGATCTAATGAGCAGCACAAAAGGAGAAGTAGCTTTTCGGGCTTTAAAATGTTCAGTGACCACGATATCACTGCTGCTTTCAATAAATTTAAACAGCTTTCCATCCTCATTGTCTGTCAGTGTTTCGATCTGTTCACGATCAACTTTCTCAAAAGCAGAAACCGTAACTTCCTAAAGGCTGTTCAAAGAGAAAAAAATTCTTCCTGCTGTAAATGTCACATTTCAGAAGCATCCAAAGGTTGTGAAGCTGGATTAAAGTCAGATGAGGAGGGGAAAAAGGTCATTTAGTCATTTTTGAGTCTTTTTGTAGCTGTGCTTCAAAGTATCGACCAGAAACTGAACCAAATTTAAATTGGATCTGAAAGTGATGTCCAGAAAAAATGGGAACAAATCCAGCAGAGACCTGAGAGACCTAGCTGGTCCATCTGCTGCTGGCTAAGGCCTCAACAAAAATGGTCTAAAATGGAAGAACGGCTATCAAGAAGCCATTCTTAAAGAGAGGGAAACAGGGAGAAAAAGGCTGAACTTTGTCACATGATACAAGACCTGGGCTGAAAATCAGCATCAACAGGTCCGATGGAGGGATGGATCCTCCCCAGAACCCACACCTCAACACTGTTGAGGCAAGTGGGATCATCTGGACAGACAACAGGAGAAATAGGTAGCAAACATCCAAAGAAGACCCGACGCGACCCGACCCCGGATAAGCGGAAGAGGACGACGACGACATCCAAAGAAGAGCTTTGGAAAGTCCTTCAACACATCTGGAGATGTGTTCCAGAAGACCATTAAGTGTGAGATACTAGAAGATAGCATTTGGCATGGTTGCTTTTTCCAATTTACCTCTAGATGTTAGTAATTATTAAACTGTTCATGTCCACAGCACTCAAAGTGGTCTTTGTCTATTAGTGAGCCAATCATTGAGATTGGATTCACCATCTTAACATTTATTTTTGAATTATTTTATAATTATTAATATTCAATTAATTATTAATATAATATTAATAATTGGCTTTTAATATTTTAAATTTTAAGTAAATAGTGAAGTGCAAAGTTGGAGCATTTTTTATGCATTTTGTTCAATAGTTTTTCCACCCTATGGCCTCACATTTAATAGTTTTAATCTAACTATAACAGTAAATCTGCCCACACACCAGTTAACCAAACAAACGACTAATGATTGTGGTCGAGCTTTGGCGAAGTTATAATTTGTGGCTTTCACTGACAGATATTATCCAATTATTTTCAGCTTTATTATGTCATCGCTGAGAAACCATCAGGGTCATCCCAGCTCATTCATGCCAGGTGAGGTTTTGATGATCCTTTTAAAAACTGGCATAATAAATTTTACTTTTTATGGCATCCTGTGACCAAACAGGAAGGCCTACATCAACCAAGACAAATATGATTGAAACATTTTCTTCAAAGTCCTGCAGAAATTGACTTCAATATAGGTGGGAGGAATTTTAAAGTTCCCTGGTCGGTCAATATGAAGCGATGGAGGCTGCAGGGTTTTTAAATTGACTGGAATGACGATGCGTCTTTATGATAAATATGACATCTGTCTCTTTCCATCAGTTCCATCTGTTTTTACATTTAACCCACCGTCACTATGCCGTGTCCAGCTGCTCTGACCGATCCTTAACTGTGCCGTGGAAATCCATCATACCGTCCACGAACATTTATTGCTCCAAATCAGCTTCCCAGACACTGAAGTATGAAAACAGTCTCAGAGACAGAAGCCCAGTACCCGACCCTGAGAATGACTCATAATTTTACTTTTTTCTTCCCCTTCTTTGAATTTCAGTCCGACGCCAACAAAGGTCTACAAATAAAGACGGGGAATGGCTATTTGCCATGCTGTAACAATTAATTAGGAGACACTCAAATTACCTGAGACAGCGAACCAAGAAGCTCCCACAAAGGGAAGAGACACTCAGACCACCCACATCCACATTTTTACAATAACAGTAAATAGAAATTGAAGTGTCAACAGAAGGTAAAGCAGGGAATGAGACACCATCATTGGAATAATTTTTGTATTCATCTGAGCAGTTTCAGAGTCCCGATGGGACAAAATGTACAAACATAAGATTCCTATTTGAAGCTATTCCTGCTGGATTTGTCTAAGCTTTCATTATTTTCCTTAGAGAGCTTTTTAAAAATAACTTTGACAGTAAGATAGTTACAGCTTGATAGACAGCAGGTCGACATCCTGTACCCCTGCTCAGCTGATTTATTTAATATTATAACCCATTTCACTGACTTCTCTGCATAAATAAAACGAGGGGGCTGGTGAGGGCCGACAGGAAAGTGTTGACTGTGAAAGCTGAGGAGTCTGTGGTGGGTTTCTTTTTGTTGTCTTGGATATATAAGTAGTTTGCACCGATATGAATAATCAACTTTCTGGAAAATGTAAAAAGTTAAAGCTACATTGATAGTATATCATGCGGAACATTTAAGTAAAATCATGCAATATGGCGAAAACTATGGAAACAAAAAGGTATCACGTAAGATATCAATATTTCAATAAACTAGTCATGTGTTAGGTGTGGTCTTGGTCTGAAGATGTCAAAATTTGAACAGTTTGATGAAGACGACTATTTAGATAGCAGCTGCCATCGGGTCAGAACACTTAGTGGTCCAATCATGGTTCAGAAACGTATTTAGATTTTTTGTAATTCATCAGTTTAAGAGCAGCATGTTATGCAATTTGTACATAAACACTGAACAGATATGTGCAGGAGGTTAAATTAGTTTTACCTGGATAGATTATGGTGCATTTTGGGTCCATTCTGGCATTATTCAAAAAGCGTAACTTCTTGTGAGCATGCAGGCAACTATGAAATATGCTTAATTGCAATCAAGGGTCAACTTCAGACTAGTTTAGTTTAATTGTCATTTATTTTAAAAAAATAAAGCAATGGTGGCGTAAAAATTGCAGTAATTATTTCCATGTTGAAACATGATGGAATAAATAAGATCTTGGATCAAATGTTAAAACATTGAATCAAACAATGTTAATATCAAACAAAACAGAACAAAGACAGTCATGGAGGGAGTGAGGTGTAGAAATAGTTCAAGCTGAGAGGAGCAGACAGTGACTGATGCACTGCTGGTCATTCAGACACTCAGATTGGCGTCTCCAAAGGCTTTGGGGAGCAGAGGAAGCACGCTGAGGTCAGACTAAACAAAGACCCTGTCCACCCTGGACTCTTTGGGGACTACAAAGGGCAAAGCAGCTCTTCTCAATCCACTTTGAATCCAGACCAGGGCTCAAAGCAGGCGGCAAGTAAACTGCTTAAAGGGCTAAAGGATACGGTTCAAGTATTAGTGGATCTGCAGAGAGCAGTGTTGGTGTAAAACAGCACATCTGCCAGATCAATACTCATTTAGATAACTAAACCAACAACTGAGAACAAAACACATGATTTAGCTATTGTCAAACCTCAAAGTTGAGGTAGATTCTGTTGCTTTAGACCATCAAAGCAATGCTTTTTGGCCATTTTGGAGACTTCACCTGAACTGTCTGCACAAAAACTTCTATTATTGAGTTCTACTTAATTTATCAGAGATCATGTCTGATAGAGCTGCATCATTCCAAAGGAGTATCCATATTATCCTGAAAGACTTTTTTCATTTGTACTATATGCCATTTATTCACCTCTAACACATACATTTGCTTGAATCAAATCTGACTTTACTACCACTTGAAAGTATCTAAACATACCACATGGGTGCAGAGATGGACTCATTTCATTATCAGTACACTCTCCAACATAGTCCTAAACATACACATGACATTAAAAAGAGACCCGATGGTTGTTAAAGGATCTTAAGGGAACAAACTATGAGTCAACACTTCAAGCTGATTAAGTCATGATTAAACTATAATTTAGTCTTCCTCCAAAGGGTGAATGTTTTTTAATTAAAGAATACAATCTGTGATGCTATCGAAGCAGAAGTCCTGTTTAAAGTAGATTTTGAATTGAAAAATAAATTAAAATGTTGGCGTTTCAATTAGCCACCTCAGACATCTGAGGAGACACTATCTTGTTTGGACTCATAGCAGGAAAATTCCCCTGACAGATAATGTACATATGTGTAGTTGATTAAAGAGGACAGTAGCGTAGCCCAGGTTCCGACTGGCAATCTGCGATTTTGGGCATTTGCCTGGTGGGCCGCCGTGTGTCAGACGTGCTTTTGAGCAGACCCTCTCAGATTTTTTACCGGCTCCTCATATCAGTCCAGATGTCAAGTGGCCACTAGCAGCATGAAAATGTTTAGATGATACAAGAACTGGCGATGTGCAGCTTAGATATACCCCTCACTTCGAGTATACATCTTTGCCATGGTGAGCATAGCGTGATTTTATTTGTCGTTCTTTTTCAACATTGAAATCCTGACAATAAACCAAAATATAATAAATAGTACTTATTTGTAGTAAAAAAGATGATTCTTTTGTATTTGGTGGATTTCTGTTAGAAGTTTAAACACCCAAAAATAGTGTGTGGTGGACGGCAGTGCATGATGGGTAGGAAGCTAAAGCCTGACTTGAGTTGGGTCTGATATGTTGAGTGGTGAAGGTTCATGGGAAGACAGATGCATGTTGCGCATATATTCACTGTAAAAACCGTGGAAAGAGTTGGCAAAAAGAGAAAAGGGGGAGCGGATAAGCACAAAGCACAAAGCTCTTGAAGCTGACACTTCTAGGTGTTATAAAACAGATAATTTGTTTGCTGTCATCAGTGGTGGTACTGTAACTTCTACTAGCGTTGCTGCTAGTGCTCCCGCCCCTTCTTCAACTTCAAACATGGATGTATTACATCAATGACTTCAACGGACGAAAATGAAGACAAAGTTACTGGAGGTCAGTTCAAGCTCAAAACCAAGTCATGTTTGTATTGGGTCAGTATATTCTGTGGCCAGTGAGAAAGTTGAGAAAAGGATGCGCAAGATATTACAGAACTTGTAATCTCAGAAATGATTATCTGAGACCGAGCCTGTTATGAACTATTTCACCGGTTATGGAGCACTACAGCCCATCTGGAGGCATTCATGCTCATGTCAAGTGAAAAAGACATTTTGATGTCCTTGGACACACAAACAAAGTTCTTAGACACACGATGCAGACCTTAAAACGGAATCAGCATTGTGAAGAAGAGTGGATAAAGTCGCCCCCCCAAACCATTGCAAGAGCTAGAAAACTATTAAGTAATTGCTGCTAATGATGGATCAAAAATCTGTTGATTCATGTGATAGGACTGTTTTTTGTTAAATCACAAACAGTGTTATAGTATGTACTGTTATTCAGCAAATGGAGATCAGTCCATCCAAGCCAATGGAAGAGTATATGGCCGATGGATTCTCTCATGTACCCTGTGAAAATGGTGTGAAAACTGCTTTAATGGATAGAACAGTTGAGGGAAAAGTGCAGTTAGAATATCAGAAGCTTGTCAGATTAATCTTGTTCTCTTCAGCTCTGAGCAGGCAGGTTCTGAATTGTGCAATTTTCTGCCAATTTAAGCTGAGTTGTTGAGTGCTCGTTTATGTTCCAACGGTTGAGAACATGGCCATCTTTGCAGCAATCTGAAGAAAACAAGTTCGCCACTTACACAAATTACCCCTGGCTCGGCACTCAGAGGGGAAATATCAAGAAATGTTAAACCAGATTCTACTCATGTAAGAAAGCATGGCTTTTTTTGAGCCGGTTTTAACTTGGACAAAAAAAGCTTTTTTAAATATTATGAAATCTTTACATTTAATTACAAGTTCATTCAACAGGGACAGAGAATGTCAGTAAACATCTAAAATAATAGACGTAAGAATGCCAGATGATAGCTTACAAAATCATTTGCATCCATTCCTGGGCACCTAAAAATACAATACATGATAAATATTCAGGGATTTTCTCAGTATTTTTAGCCTCTTAAATCACCAGCTTTGATGCAGGTCTTAGTGGTTAAATTCTGTTATGTTAGGAAAATATCTATCTGTGCCTGTGACTATTAGGAACTGGCAGAAGGAATTATTCTTTAGTAATTCAAGGAGCATTTAACCCTTTAACAAAATGTTTTTTGTTTTTTTAAATGAATACCATTAACATCAGTACTCAAACATAAGTGTGCACAAATTTCCAGAATATTTCAAATGCATAATTTTTTCTCTTTTCATCCTATATTGCAACTCCAATTTTTTTTGAGAATTAGTGTTCGAGTCTAGCCTGGCTAACACGACTTCAATGCTAGCATTGGTCTGGCCAAGACCAACAGGTAAACCGGTTCTCAGAAGGGACGGTTGACCCGCCTCCTTCAAATGTCGCCGTTGGTGATTGGTCAAAGCTTAAATCAATCAAAGCTTAAACCAATCACAGCACTCTTTTCTCTGACTTGTGTGTATCCAGCGGGGCTAACAAACTCTTACCGAAGCCGGTCAGGAGCAAGGCGAAAACGTCTTTCCCTCCAACAAATGTCTCCAGGACTACTTGTTGCTCACATTTCACAGAGAACTTTCCGTTTAATGTGCTGAAAACAGAATCACCCGCTGTGTCAAACGCTGCCGCTGCTCCATGTTAGCAATTCTGACGGTGTTGCTTCCTGTCGCGTCACTGCATTGAGGACGCCTCTTTGGATAAGCTCACAATTGATTGGCTCCCACTTTTTGGGGATTTTGGAAAATCGGTGGAATAGGCCTCGACTATATGGAGCTTGCAAAATTTAGTGGGTGGGACCAAGCTAGTTTGAGTCAGGGATTTTCAAAAACCTGGCAGAAACCATGACTGTGGTCCATTTTATGTTCCAGGTCCAAAATTTTAGTGCAATTCTCTACCAATTTAAGCAAAGTTATTTTGTGGTTGTTTGCGTTCCAGCAGTTGCGAACATGACCATCGTTGCAGCGATCTGAGGAAAACAAGTCAGCCACTTACACAAATTACCATTGGCTTGGCTCTCGGCCGTGAAATATCAGTCAGTGCTTAACCAGATTCTAGTTATGCAAGTGAGCAAGGCTTGTTTTGAGGAAAATGATAACATGATGATGACCATCCAGTCTGAGAGCCAGAGAAGTTCAAATGAACACACCATAAGGGCATGTTTTCATCAAGAGCATGCAGACGCACACATGGAGGAGCCGGCTCTTATTTCACTTCAGGTCAGAGGGCCTCAACTAAAGCCTTGATGTACACTTTCTTTAAACAAAGCTCAAATTTTAGATGAACTCATCTCCTGCTCTTGGTACAGACTGATATTCAAGGCTCCGGCATTTTATTCTCACAATATTTGCCAAGTTCTGCCTGTTAGCGATTGTATACCTACTGTACATATATATATATAAATCCTTATTTTGCAGAGTGTGTGTGCCGCTGACAGTTTTAGAGCCAAAACAAAACTACAACATGTGGAATCATCCCACTTAAGAACCATGGCACCAGACTCATCCAGTCAAGACTGAAGCTCTGCGAGAATCCAGTCTGCAGCTTGAATTCCTTCCAGTATTTTTAGAGGGCTTAATAACTGTAGAATTAAACTAATTACAAACACAAACTGTGGCAGAGCGGATACATGCCAAGCTCAGGAAACCCTACGAGTCTGGACCTCAGCCTATCTCCTGCTTCCAAAAACATGCCAACCAAATAACAAAATTAAGTTGAGGGAGATTTGATAACGAGATGTACCTTGTGTGTATAAATAAAGTGTTTTGCTTGTGGAGGCTGCGCTACTTTGCCGTGCTTATATAGAATAATTAAAGAAGAAGAATTTAAAAAAGGAAGGCTTATAATTCTTCTCCGACTCAAACACTAAACTCTAGTGTGCAGCACAGTTGATTAAGATAAATTTTTCCTGGAAGAAGCAACAAAAAAAAAAAAAAAAAGACAGACTTTCGGTTGCTATGGCTGCTGTCATGAAACACTTTTGATTTCTGCCAGTGTGTGTGGATTCAAGGACAAAGCCATAATGAGCAGTGGCATTAATGATGCTGCAAGATGTGCTCCCGCTACGGCGCGGATTACCGCAGTTAACTGGGTTTGTAATGGGGGTAGTTTTTCATCCACGTGTCTGAAAAGAGCCGACGAAGAGCCGGATTCAATCACATCTAAGTGCATTACTGGAAAGCGGGGAGAGGATGTGCAGTCATTACTCTGCACCGACAGAAATCAGGTCAGGGAAGGTGGAGGAAAGCTTCAGTTTTCTCTTCTTCTTGCTTGAATTTCTGCCATTAACTCTTGGTTTCCTCACATAAAACCCCGTTATGCACATAATGAGACAACTTAAAGAGGGATTTCCACCACGGCTTCGCAGCAACACAAGAATTACATCCATTACCAGTGATTTGATAGTGTGGAGTGAACAACAGTGGAATGATAATAACAGTAATATCGCCTGAGCCATTGTGCGTCCTCCCACGGCTCCCGATGTGCCAGTGAAATGGGACACTATGAAGGCGACTGGGCTTTGATTGTGGAAACCAGTAAATCAGCCTGCAGGCTGCAATCAGACAACTCATCTGAGGTATTTGTGTATTTTGGATTTATTGCTTCCACATCGGCCCCCTACTCATCTGTGCATTTTCTTTGAGTTTACAAAGGAGCACTTTAGATGGATTAACTGCTGGATCCATGCGCTTGGTGTCAAAGTAGCAGAAACGCAAGGACTTATCCAGTATATATTAATCATCTGAGTAGTACCTGTAACTTAACTTCAATGATAAATTGTACACATAGAGAGAAATATGCAAATCAATGAATTTCAGCTTTTGTTTATTTTTCTGATAAGGATTAGCAGATTTGAATATTTCTTGGAATCAATTAAAAATGGATTTTAAATACAGAAATGTCATGCCTCTGAAAGTAAACTCTTGGATCTGTACTTAAGAGTACTACATAAAATGCATTGGTTTCACCTCTGATGTTGAATTGCCTGAATAAAACAACTTTCCAGCATATTCTGATTTTCCAAGTATACCTATAGTAGCAGCAGAATCAGTAATTCTAATAGAAGTGTCAGTGTCAGTACTAACAGTATTAGTATCACTAGTAGTATCAATATCAGTTGTATCAGCAGTAGCAGCAGCAGGTGTTGTAAAAGAAGCAGCAAAGATTAAAGGTTTCAGCCAATTCTTGTATTTTGACGAATTTGTACCACCTTTCAAGCATATGAACTTTTGATCAATATTTCTATGTTTTCATCCAAAAAAAAACAGATAAAGTAGCTTATGCTCAGTCGGATGAGATGTATTACAACATGCAACATTTGTGACACTAACCCATGCCGTTACTAGGCAACAAGGTTACAATCATTTACTTTCTAAATAAATGAACATGATAATGACGTTTACAGGAGTTACAGAAAGGATATTTATATATTTACATTTAAGCAAACTCAAGCAGATAAAATTTCCGTCCAACATCCCAAAACTGCTGCGTGTTGATAAATGGGCTGTACTTGTTTAGCACTTTTTTTTTGTCACATGACCACTCAAACCACTTTGACAGCACATGTCACATTCACAAATCACTCACACATTCATGCAGGACTTATGTGGATACAGACTGAGTGCTAACTCTAGATAGAAACGAGCAACCTGATTTATAAAAAAACAAGTAACTGTTCACAGAGACATGCATCCAATTATCTTAGTCTACCATCGGTGTGTGGGTACAATTTTTCCTTCTTTGTTATTAATCATTAAATAATCAATTTCAAAATTGATACCAATCTCCAGTTAAAACCAGAGAAAAGAGTCCATGTTGTACTTCTGCAGGTCTTGCATTTCCCAGCCATTTGAGTGGCATTGTATGATTTAGTTTGATCCAAATAATCTCTGAAGGTAAAGCGCTGTTCCAAGAAAAGCACTCGGATGGTGCCAACACAAATCATGCTACTTATCATTCCACAGTAAACATGTCTCTGCATTACATGCATTTTAGACCAACACCCTCATTTTCTGCATGCTTTACATCTTCGCACATCAGCAGATATATAGTTAGAGATAATGACATAATTTGAGGAGCGGGATCCAGGAAATCAGAGCGGGGAGTCTGGCTCAAACAGAAATCCTATTGTCATTTTGATAATACCGTTGAAACACACTGAAATTATGATGCTTTCTCTTTCTGAGACATATGAATCAGTTTGGCTTATCACAAATCAGAAAAACACTCATCTGATTCGGATGAGTTGAAAACAGAAAAAACAGATTATTCCCCTCAGTTCTCGAAAAAGAAACGTTCCCCTATTTAATGTTCAGCCATTCATGCTACTTTGTTTCAAGTTGCTTGGCTGACTGTGTGTCTGGTCTGCTGATTGCACTGATAGACACGGAGGAATCTTGCGCAGGCTGCCAGAAACCACAGAAGAGAGGAGAGGAGAGGACCCTCAGTCTGCTGCTGGCCTGTACCGGTGGGGAGAGGTAAACACGAGTCGTCCCACTTCTCGGTATGCAGGGCTTATGTTGGCCCAAAGAGGAGCTGCAGCCTGGGGGAGGTGCCAGTCTGTGGTCGGCTCAGTACAAAACACAATTATTTTTTATAAACACCCAGAAAAACAAATACCTGCCATTAGCCGTGCAGTCTGCGATGCAGATCATGAGCACTACTGTTATGCAATCAGATTTACACCAGCACAGACAAGCAGCAAAGTTTAGCCTTTTTAAATTTAGAGAACCAATCAGTCTAAGTGTATGGTAAAAAAGCAGTTGTCTTTAATTGTAAGGTGTATTATATCTGGAGTTTAAAACAACAAAAAGATGACTTAGCCAGGAATGGATCCTTGCAATCCTTACATAGTGATACAAACATACACAGAATTTACAACATATTTGTTTCTTCTCTCCTTCAGGTTCACCATTCCCATTAAATCAGTGTTTTTAACACCAGAGAAATGAGCCCCTGGAAAACCTGCAAGGGGAGAAGCTCCAACCTTCAACCACACAAAAGAGCCTGGATGGTATAAATGCAGAGAAACAGGTCTCCAGCATTACCCACCGACAAACACATCATTTTGTTCTCAGCCTCTCCAGAAGGTGAGCAGAAGAATGCATCATTTAGAGTACCGGTAAAAATATTACAATCATCTCCCACAAAATAAATCACATTTAGGTCACAGAGGTGGAAAAAAAGGAGGAAGAGCAGTAGTGAAAACTACCGAAGTACTTTATTACTGTACTTAATATGTTGTTCCATCTGTATTTAGCTGTGGATTCTTTTGAGTCTTACTTCCCAACATTTTACAGGAAACCTCTATTTTCTAGTCCACTACATTTATACGTGTGTTGGGGTATACGTTAACCATGAGTTATAGTCACTATGTGGGTTTTATTGCTTGTTTATCTTATTTTGAATTAACGACTCCTCAGAACGCTGCAGAAAATTTCACTGAACTGAATGGGTAATCTGAGGTTTCATTTAATAATCACTGCACTAAACTTAATTCACACACACACCATACCATTCCCCACGTAGTGTGTTAATTTACTGCTATACAAATTCATGATTCAACATGTAGCTATGAAACACCTGCAACTTGAAAGTTCTGTTCACTAAAATGACTACTTTTCCTCGAAGCCATGACAGGATAATAAAATCATTCAAATTAAATATGGGAAGCTGTCCCTTTTATTTTGGTTAGTGACTTTAAATTAGCCTCACAGTGAGAAGGCCGCGGGTTCAAATCCCGAGTTGGTCAGGAGCCAGAGGGGGCGTCTGATTCTGGCTGAGGAGGGGTTTGAAACTGTGGCCTTCCTGTGTGGAGTTTGCATGTTCTCCCCGTGTATGCGTGGGTTCTCACCGGGTACT
>JAVQJG010179903.1:0-15805 GCA_036024015.1 Craterocephalus amniculus
ATAGATAGATAGATACATAAATAGATAGATACATAGATAGATAGATACATAGATAGATAGATACATAGATAGATAGATACATAGATAGATAGATAGATGGATGCTATCAGCATCAGAGAGTTGTACAATATCAATATCAGATACCAGTTTTTAAAAAAAGCCAAATCAAGCATCCCTTTGAATATACCACATCCCAACCACAGAACATCTATCATCAACAGGTTAAATTCTAGAAAGTGTAACATAATACGGAAGAGTAGAATTAAAAGTTTGTTTTCATCCATTATTAAAGGGGCAAAAAGCGATATTGTCAGGGATTGAATCCAAAACAAACATGTGTCATGATTGAAAGTGTCTTCTACTTACGCTCCAAGGTAAAAGAGCAAAACTATATCTGAATGCAAGTAGTATAAAGGACAAGAGCAACAACTTTATCGTTTCCCAGAGCACCAGACCACCCTTGTAAACAACAGGCTGGATATCAACACAGAGAGACGGTGTGTGACGTCATGCTATGTTCCAGATGGAATTACACATCTAGAAATTCACATTGCACATTTTTAATTCTTTCAACCTAGAATTGATTACTTTTCGCTTTTTGCTTCTCTAAGTATAATGTTTAAATTCAATCACTTTCGGTATAAGTAAAAAAATTTATTTGGAATTATTCAAATTTTCTAAGTTGACTTTCCAAGAAACTGAGTCATATTGAATCTGAAAGTTGGATAAACTTAATATCTGAATTTATTTGAGTAATTCACTTAAGTTTATTCAGCTATTCTCCTTTTACAGTGCAGATCCACCTTCCTATCTATGATTAATGACAGGGATATACAGTACAAGCCCACAGCCTAGGTTAAGGTGTAGCATGCTTCTCCACATTTCATTTCCAATGCAAAAGCTCTCCCACATCGCTGCACCCTGTTGGCAGGACATGATCAACCACTCGCAGACAACAATAAAGCTCTGCTGGGTGAACTCCCAGAACACCGCAGCACCCTTCTCTCTGTCAGCTTTAGTAGTTACCATCTGCGTGCCTCCAAGTGATTGCTCTTGAATGTTCCCCAGACTTTGACAGACTTTGACAGGCCGCAAAGAATACAGTGAAGGAGGAGTCACAATGCTTCTTTTGTGTTTTTGTTGCGCATCCTTCGTGTTATATTTTGCTCATGTGCTACTACCATGCCCAAGGCTCCCTTGTTAAAGAGATTTCTAATCTTAGCAGGACCAATCGGATGAATAAAGGTAAAATAAATGCTTAAGAATAAACCTTTTTTTTCTCCAAAAAAACCCCCCACTGTAACTGGCTGTTATAACCTTTTTTTCTTGATCACATGATCAAAGTGAGGCTCCCTCCTAATTTAATTAGTTGTTGCAACTGATCAGACTCTGTAATATTACGTTAAGGCGTGAATGTGTTCTGGCTTTGCTGAACAAACACCTTCTTTGTTTTATCATAGTTTTTGAAAAATACTTCACCAACAATCTTAAAGAAACAATCTTTGTCATCTCAAGATAACGATGTTAAAAATGTTTGCAAGCACAGCCGCTCTGGGCATCTTTACATCTTCTTCCTTTACTTATAAAACTCTGCAGTTATTACTCAAAATGTGCTACATGGTGACGTAATTAAGACACAGATGGAAAGCTTGGGCTATAAATGATACATCTCAGGCAGTTCAGGGACAGTTTCATTCCTGTTCACTAGTAAAACGAATCTGAAGTCGTCCTTTGAAAAGCAGCATCAGAAAAAATATGGCTGAGCAGCGCTGCCAGCGGGTGGCGGTGCTTTCATATGGATGGAGATAACTTCCTTGGTTTGGACTTCATGTTTTCTAACACTGCAGATCTTTTATCTGCACAAAAAAGCTCTGAAACAGTGAATGAGAGGGGAAAAGCCCTGAAGGAAAGTATGACCTCTTTAAAGCCTCACTTCATACATTGCATGTTTGTTAAAGAGAAAGGACTATGGACTAAATCAGAAGGACTTCATGCACATTTTCATATTCTGCAACAACATTTACAGTCTTTGTTTGACCAATCGGGTGCTGCGTTTTTGTATTTAAGAGATTAATTAAAACGATATAAACAAAGCATGTTATTTCTTTAAATCAACTTACAATTTCTCTCTTACCATCATAAATTACATCCAGATTCTTCTGATTGCCTGTTTTCGGTAACTTCAAAGCCACCAACAAAGCTATTCAGCACAGCAACAATCCCATACAAGCTCCTCTATTGTTAGATAAAAGGGCAAGCTGTGTCTTCTTCTCATCACTCTTGCTCAGCCTTTACAGTGTTTGCATTTCCAAGCCAAGAGTCGGCATGCATCACCCCCTTCAGTGAGATCTGAAATAAAGTCCTGCTTTGAAAAAAAATGTGTCAGCTTATTTAAACTTCCTAAATTGGGACTTAAGAAGAATATTCAACAAAAAGGTTAAGTCTATTTGCTTTCAAAGGCTTAATATTAATAACTAGTGGCCGGTCGCTCCAATTCAGCTGATTTTCCAAGGGATTTACAGCCTTTCTTTGTATGATTTATTTGCACAATAGTTTATGCAACTGCGATGAGAATCAGGCAAACAGAAGAACAGCCGGCCGGATGATGTCTGCTCTGCTGACTGCTCTCCATCAGCACCGAGCTGAAGTTGAAGGTTGCCTGCAGCCACAGCATCTCTGTGATGCTGATGTTGCAAAGCAACGACCACTCGGGTCTCCTTTATGGAGATGGAGCAAATCGATCAGCTCCTGATCGCTGCAAATACATTGCGTTTGCCGCACATAAACAGAGAATATGATGCGTTTTTTGTTTTGTTTTTTATCATTTAAAAAAGAAAAAATTCTCCATCGCCGCGTTTTGGCCCGTCTCTAGACGAGGCTGCGCTCTGATGGTGCGATGGCTCTACAACATGGCTGTTAGACATCCAGTTTGCGCTGCTCTCTGTGTCCAACACATGAACGGACGTGGCATGGCTTGTGTTTAAAAAGAGAGAGAGAGATAACTCACGCGCTCGGGTTGATCGGTCCGTGGTTTGCATCGCAGGAATAGCAGCCCCCCAACCCGGGAAAAAGGCGCTCCGTTCGGCGGTGAGTCCACTCAGCGGCCGGTGGAAAGATTCTCGCTGGCTTTGCTGCTCCCGGTGCTCATGTAGCAGGAGGGGGTGAGATAAACACGCCTCCTGAAGCTGCTACTGTGCAGGACTGAACATCCACATCGCACACCGTGGAGCTCCACTAGTGTGGGATGATGATGATGATGATGATGATGATGTCGCGGGAATGGGAGTGTTAGTCTCCTTTTAACGAGAACATCTATGTCTGCTGCCTGAGTCACTCTGCATTTTACTAGACAACTGAAGACATTATGTGTCTGTTTTACTTAGATCTTTGTCTCCTCTATATAAAATTCATGTTAATCTCTGTATTCCCTTAGATAATGAAGAAAAGAGCAGCACAATCACTCCAGCCTATGTATAGTGCCCGTTTTTAGCAAACAATTCAACAGCTTACATTTAAAGCCACATGCCTCCTAATGGCTACATCCTCTATAAATATGAGCTTTTTTCACACCTTCTGTTTGCAAGACTGTGAAGAAAACGTGTCTGTGCAGGAGGCACCACACAAACTGTCAGGGTCTGGAAATTCTATTTCTAGTCTTTGATTCCCATGTCTTCTCACAGCCGCGACCCCGTGTTGGAATAATGTGGGTCAGTGTCCCACTTCTGTGATGAGCATTCAGGAACCTGCGCCAAGAACGGGTGGCTGTTGTCATACTGATGGGCCTTTATGGGAGATGAAGCTTTAAATATTTCAGAAATGCTATAGAAAATGTATAGATTCAATCCCGAAGTAAGTCGTTGTCTTGGATTTAATTAATGTCAAAATATTTTGAAAGGTTTGGTTAAAATGTTTCATAGATGTTTCTCCCTCTCTTGTTTATTCTGCCATGTTATTGTTTTGATGTTTGTTTATTTTTTTTATTTACTCGTTAATTTATTTCCTTTGTGATGTTTGCTCTGAATTTATTTCTATTTTGTTGAACCTTTTAAGTTCATTGTTGTGTTTCCAGAAGTGTTCGTTTTGTTTTTCATTTATTTATTTGCCTGTTTATTTAGCCTATCAGACAACAGAAATCATCCGATTCCCTCTTAGGGCAAGGCAAGTTTATTTACATAGCACTTCGTGTACAAGGCAATTCAACATGCTTTGCATAACACATTCGAAGCATTACAGTGGGTGCAGGAAAAAGTACATAACAAACTTTAACAGCAATAAGATAAATGAAATTAAAACAGAAGAAAAGAAAAGGTAATTTAAAATCAAAAGCAAGAGAAAAGGAGAAAGGACAACAGATTAAAAAAATATGATCAAGTTAATAAATAGAAACTATTAAAATAAGGAAAAGTGGCATGATAACACAAGCAGGGTTCATCAGGAAACTATGCGGCCTCTGTGAGCCGCTGGAAACATGACAACAGCCAGGGCAGAATAGGATATAAAACATTTTCATTCATCCAAAACATTCATGTAGAGCTGAGACTTCCACAGCAGCTCAGCATCCAGCCACCATCACTAAATGAGGGAAGCTGTAGTTTTAGGAAACTGCCACTGAAAGTGCTTCAACATTTCCTCCTAACAGACGTGTCTGAAACTATGAATACTTTTCTCTATCCGGCTAACGTCTCTCTCTTTCTCAGGAAGCCGCACACCAAAACATGGCAGATCGAACAACATGCAAATGTTCACTAAATAACCATAAATGATGAACACGTGCAAATCAATGCAAACTTAAAGCACAGAGTTCCTGAATGAAATGCCCAAAACGTAGCGCGGTCTGTCCCTTTTCCCATATTTCATGTGAAGTAATGTTTTTTAGTCACAGAAGTGAAAACAGGGTGGTGCATTCACCACCTCTCCTTCCTCCTCATGAACGCATTGTTTGGATGTTTGATCCGTTTGCTGTTTATCTGTAATAATTTCACACACTCAAACACACTGACATAATTCATGTTTCAGGATATGAACCGCGATCTGTTCTGTTGTCTTCTCACTGTTTACTTGCTACACTTTGTGTGTGTTTTGCACATCAAGGACACTGTAGTGTGATCTGTTCAGTAATTCAATATTGAAAAATATCCACCCTCATATTTTCCAAGGTCTGCGCTCATGTTATAAAACAGAGAAAGCAGAGAAAAGCTGCAAACTCAAGAAGCAGGAAACTGACTTTTTCATTAGTAATGCATTTAACAAAACGTTTTTAAATAAAGATTTAACTGAACATCAAGATTCATCAAGATGGGATGTCTTAACATCCTGTTTTACGTGTCAGAGAGGTTACAGCACACTGAATGTCTGAACTGTGATGCTTCCTGCAGAGACATCAGCGATGAATTCACCGATCATCAAAGGTGTCTGCATGTGGGATAAAACACCGAATCTTTTATTTTTTCTGTTTGAACATTTAAAGGCACAGTCATTAGAGCTCATTGTTCTATTTGTGTTCCACTAATACGCAATTGTAGAAGTATATATTTGGGATCATCATTGAAACTGGTTTTTTATGGTGTACTTCCCACTGAGCCGAAAAATGGAAATATATGGGAGCAAGAGATTCACAACCATTCTACATTGTGCCACTCTGCCATATTTATAATAAAGAAGCATCTCAAACTCACAGCATGTTTTTATTTATGCTCCACGCATCAACTTTCTGTATAATGTGGGGAATTACTTTGTTCCATATGTTTTCTTCTTTAAGAAATGAATATAAACTAAAAAAAAAAATAAAAGCAATCACTGAATAAACCAGTGAAATCATCAGTTGGGCAGAAATGACCTGAGCTGTTTTCTTCTCATTACACATGTTTCAAACATGTCAGTTTTTAGGCTTTTAAATATTTTTCCATTTCAGACTCATTAAATACAAGATAAAGATACGATGTGGATAGCCCATTGGCTGCAACACGATTTCACACTCACCATCTAACCCATCTTAGTCCATTTATAGTCCATTCTTATCTTTATTTTCATTTTCTTATAAAGAGACTTATTGGCTCATATTTATATTTATCATGTCTTTTTAGTTTGTTCCTGTGTTTTAATGGGTGCTAAATGGGCATGCACAGACTCAGAAGTGTGTGCGGCATTTCATAATCATCATGGCAAATAACTTGAAGTTTGATATTTCACGTGAAAGACAAATAAAATAAGAGAAACTAATTATAAATTATTGAAAACAACTGAGTAAGCCTGACTGCTAACATGGCAGGTTAGGGACAAACGTCAAAGGAAAAAGTCAAAAGTTTGGACACACTTTCCTATTAATCCACAGACATGAAAAGTAGAGTTCACAGTGGTGCATAAAGTGCATGATTTAAAGTGCCTGAGCATGGAGTGTTGTTAAAAAAAACAAGATAAAGCACAAACACTATTATTCAATTACAATGTGAAACTAATCCATGACAATCATCATTAGTCCAGTTTATAATTACAGTGTTCATATAATCAACTTCTTAAGACATAATTACTTCATTTAAAAAACAAATGAAAGCCGAATAAGATTTAAAAAAAGAAAGAAAACTTCCTTTCAGCAGGAGGAAAAGACCTCCAGCAGAGCTGCAACCAGGCAGGGCAGACATCTGCTTTGATGGGTTGGGGTGGAGAAGACAAGAACTTTTACTCTAAACCAGGGGTGTCTGCTGGGGAAAAAAGATCAACTCAAATAAATAACAATAACGTCCAAAGAACTAATAAAGAAATGTTAAGGGAAGGGCTCGGTGCATTCTGGAATATCCCAGAGCAGCAGAACTTCGGGATGGCTGTGAGTCAAACTATACGCTTTATTAGAAAAGAAAGTTTAAGCCTCAGCTTAAAGTTAGGACAAGTCTCTGAACCTGAAACTGCTTCCAGAAATGAGCCTCATCTCTGAACTAACAAATGAGTCATTTCCATTTCATTCAACAAGATGCTGTAAAAGCTCTTTTTACATAAAATGTGCCATATCAATCCATTTGCCTTGCCTCACACGTTCATGTTTTAAATCCAGTCTTCCACACAGTCTGGTTTTAATGCATTAGAGCGTAATGAAAATGTGTGTACATTATACACTCTTCTGTTTCAGCCACCGTTCACACACTTCAGATGAAGAGGACATTTGTTTTTAGGAGAGTGGAGTAGGAATAAAAGATAAGAAACAAAAACTTTAACATGATTCAGTTCTGTTTAATGTTGTTTTTATATATAAGTGCTTCAATTGGCAGCCAAAGTTTTCTCACGTTACCTTAGGAAGGATGAAAGCAAGTTAAGTTTGCTATGAGTAGAAATGAGGCGTTTTATGCAGATGACTGGAGTGGGAAGGAAAGCATTTGGCCAACAAAGTGAGTGTTGTTGCTGATCATGTGCATCAAACAGGCTGTGGTATTTAAATCATGATTGATAAGAGTCCACAATGAGCCACGATATCATCCGTCACATCATTACACCACCAGCGCTCTCTGAACTGTCGACACGCAGCAGATTTGGCTCCAGAGATTTCGACCATTAATCCTGACCTGCGCCGTCTGCAGCCTCAGCAGAGGTGGAAACTCATCAGACCAGGTTTTTACTGGCTCTGGTCCCTCTGAAGCCTCAGATCATCTATGGTTGAAAACAGACAAGTTAAAGCCAAGCAGCATTTTCTGCTGGAGCTCATGGATGGCTGTAGTTTACGGCTGCTTGATTAACTTATGCAGATTGTGGTGTGCAGGTGCCAGACTGTGATTGGCTCAACCGCCATCTTTGTTTAATTACCCGTACTCCTCTCCTCTCAAAGCCACAAAGGTTGTGGCTTTGAGTACTGGTATTTTACTTCCCTTTGATTGGGTCGGGTCATCTTTGTTTGTTTTGCTTTAACAGTTTCATTTAGTTTATTTTCCCCTTGGCTGTTCCTGAAGTTATTTAATCCCATTTAAACCTTGTGGAAACTTGTTGCACCTCAGCCTCTTCTAGGACATAATTCCATGTGCATTTTCCTAATGTTAAACTAAAAGCCATGTAGATTTTTTATAATACTTTTAATATACATTTAATTATACTGTAATATCTAACAATCCTCAGACATAAGTAGTGAGACATGCATATTTTTCTGAAATATACTTTAGTATAATAAAGTATAACTTTGCATTAAAGTTTCATCTTCTGTATTTATAAAATTAGTTTTTTTGCCTTTTGTAACAGAATAAAACAAAAGAAAATACAATCTTTTTTGGTGCTTCTTAGAAATGGATTTGCATGTTTGTTTGGAATACTAGGGGGCAATGTTGCCCACTTTACCTCTGCTGCTCACACTCGTCCTGTGTCTTTGCTCTGCCACTCAGTCCACTTACTTGGATTCAAAGAAACAAATTTCACAGGTTATGATTGAATGACAGCATCTTGCCAGAGAATAAGAAATGTTAACATGTTAAAAGAACATGTAAGTGAGTTTATTTATCTATTAAATTGTTTTTAAGAACACTATGTAGGTCATCCTGCTGTATTACTCGGTTTGGATGCATCAAAACAGCACTTTGATGTAAAAATCGTTTCTATTTAGATCAGCTCAGACTGAAGGGCGGAGGGAAGTTCCTGCAGCTCAGCGTGATTCTTCATGTCCAGAAGGTTAGGCAGCCAAGAAAATGATGAAACTTTGATCTTTGACTTGTAACTTTTTGAAGGACTGTTAACTCCAGGCATTTGCATAAGTTCTCTGTCTTTCATTTACACCTTTCTGTGCTTCTTCCATTGTTCGCTGACAGCATTTCCTTTCCAGAGTGATTATAATGACTATGTGACACCTCCATTCACATGCTTGATTAGAGGAACATCTTCACTAATGTGCATTCGCATAGCACTGCTATTACCATCTGCTACAAGAATGGTGAGGCAGTGATTAGACTGGTTTGTTTAATTTTCCCCCTTTTTTTAAAAAACAGGCCAATATAGATGTGCAACAATACATTTATTATAGTGGATTTCATCTTTAATCAGGGGGACTCTTTTGTGAGAAGAAATACATGATTTGAATTTAAATGCAGTTTCTAACTGTGTGCCATGGACAGCTCCCCCTGGCCTGGAACAGGGAAATTTTCCACTGTGATGCTCATGTCCAGTTGCTCACCCTTCGACCAGTATGGCAGTGACTAAATGCCTGAACATTTAAGCCCGACATGCCTGGCACTTTGTTGACAGTGGGGAATAAGAGCTGACTACTGGCAGGAATGCAGGGTGATGGTGAGCGGAAAAGTACTGGGGGTTTACCATAAGCCCCCACCTTCCCCGACCAGTTCAACTCTCCCCGGGCTCACAAACAGGAACAACCTCCTGTCACAGGCCAGATGTGATATAAATTAACTTTAAGCAGGTTGTTATTGTGGTTCTTTATCAAACCTCATTCAGTCATAAACACACACAGTTTTGTTTTATTGTTATTGGTGTTGATCAGACAGACGATAACTAAGACAGAAGAGAGTCTGCTGACCCACATTGTCTCATGCCTCTGCAACTCTGCCAAACAAACTGCATGAAAAAAAACAAACAGAAATACAAACGACAGAATAAGTGATGAGCCAGAATGAATGAATGAATTTTCTTGCATGCATTCACCTCTGAAGGACGACAGCTCAATATTTGCTTTGAGCGTGTGGAGTACAGGAGCACCTGATGAGGCCCATGCAGACCCTCTGCAGAAACACTGTAGACCAAGAAGCATACCACATTCAGTCACTTAAATCCCCTTTCTTCCTCATTGTGGTCCTCATTTTGAACTTCAGCAACTTGTCTTCATCATGTCTGCATGACTACAGTAGATGTGTTGAATTGAGTGATTGGTGTTTTTGTGTTAACAAGCAGTTGACCAGGTGTTCCTAATAAGGTAGGTGGATTTTTGATGAATGAATTCAACAGATACAATGGAAAGAAAAAAATGTGATTGTGTTAAGATCTAAAACAAAAATTAAAATAAAGATAAATATGTGCAAGAAGTCTCTCAGATTACAGCTGTAAGACTCTACGCTGAATGTGCTTTAGAGTAACTCTGCTGCAGCTTTACACCCGTCTCACACTGGCATGATGAACATGCTGTAAGAAAGATGACATCAGGAAAAAAAAACAGTGAGGTGAGGCTAAATGAGTAAAATAAAAACACATAAAATCTGCATTTCTGTTTTGCTGTCCTGCCCTCAATTTCCGTAGTCAAACACAAACAAACCTCCTGGGCAAGAAATCCACTGCTGACCAAGGTCTTTTCTTTATTAGCAGCGCTGTCGCTCCTTTAGTTCATTATTGTTTATTTCCTTCCTGCTTTCTTTCAAAGGACTCTTTTCTGAAGGACAACATATTTTCTGATGCTGCAAAGTGCAGTGGAAAAAATAACGCTTCAGAAACTGTAAATATGTTTGCTTCTGTCAACAGTAAACTGCTGTTCAACACGATGTGATCCAGATTTTTGTCCCTGATGACTTTCGATGTTTCCCTCCTTCAATACACCTGACTGAAATGAATAGCTCAGATTTGTGCAAAGCTTTTCCAGAGATTTGTTTATGTCACAGCAGGGAAACATGTAGCTACAGGATTGTGGGCATTAGGGACCACGGCTGGTAATTACTGGTGTAAGGGTTAAAAAAATCTGCTTATGATTGAAATGGTCCTTCTCTACTGTTCCAGATAGGGCCTAAATAAGATACAAGGGGCTTACTATATGATTACTATATGATTCAAAGCATATGGAGCCCCTCTTGGATATGAAAGTTACCACATGAATGGGTTAAACAAGGTGTCCATGATGATGGCAATGAAAAAATATGTGTTTCAGCAAGAACCGTGATCGTTTTCTAACTCCAACCAAGAGATGTTGCTGCCTAAAGTCGACTGGGATTTGATCAACTTCAGCTGTAGCATATCTCTACATCACCATGGCAACCAGTAAGCTGGTATCTGAGTTGTAAAAAAAAGCGAACTAGATAATTTTCCAGTTCTATCAATGTTGTTGTTTAAGCTGAACCAGGAAATTTGGAAAGCATTTGAGTAAAGTGTTGTCATCTTATTGATGTTTGTCTCTTCTTCTTCATCCAGCCGTCTGTCGTTCCTCCTCATAAAGACTTCTGGAGCTTGTTGACACTGATGTCTGCAGGGCTCTAATGAAAGCATGAACAAATGACAGATAAACTTATTTAGTTGGTGGATTTGTTAATTCTGTGCAGCACAAACTCATCAGAAAAGGAAAAAAAGACAACATGCATTACACTGGAATACACATCTTTTTTTGTAAAGGAACTCAATTTTTTGTTCTGTTTTTTTTCGGTTGTTAATAATTGATTACAAAGTCTGTGCTCAGCATCATAACACTGAAAGATCTCCTCAAATTTCCATGCTCTCGGCACATCTCAGTGGGATTATGGACTTCATCATCTCTAGGAATGGATCCACGTGTGGCCTCTTATTGGTAGATAAACCCTGGGTAAACAATACAAAAAAAGTTTTACATAATCCTGTTGCAGAGCTTTATACAAGCGTTGACTGATATTGAGAAGTCCAGTGTTATGACGAGAGAAACTAATGATGAACAACTTTTGGCCTGTTATACGGCCTCTCTGATATTTTCTCTGTTAGCTAAGGATTTACTGATGTATCAGCATAACATAACTACCATCTGATATTTAGCTTGTTTGCTGCATCAGCCTGTTGGATAATGGCAGTGGCAGATATTTACCTGGTGCGTCCTTATTTTGCCTTATTTTGCTGAAATGCTGTTAGTGAACGAGCAGTAAAAACAGTTTTTTTATGTGGAATGGTATTTGGTTGTGTCCTTGAAAGAGAAACATGTTTTGATACACACATGAATAAATTTCTGCTTATTCAGAGATATTGGGATGTAGGACAGACATACTTTAAAATTCTGGGGGGTGGGGGCTGAAATGAAAGTGGTGCTTACCTGATATGAACCAGTTTGTGACTGAATCCAGTGAAATCTGCACTCAGCTGGCTGTGGCAGAGTTGTCCAGATAAATCACACTGGTCTTGGTGGTGATCTTTGGACTTTGGATGACTGTACTGTACAAAAAAAAAAAAGATCCTCTGCACTTGACTTTGGGAAGCCCTGCCAATCTAAAATCCCCACTAGAAATGGTTTTAAGTAATCAGTATGAGCATTTTGGTGAGGAAAAACCAGACTACAATTATATTCGGAACCTGAAAAGAGAAATTAAGATCACAATGATGACAAAGGGGGCTTCAAACCCTATAGGCTGGGAAGCCTAGCTGATAAGTGGCCCAAAATCCCAGGAGAGACACGCAGAAAGCTTTTTAATAAGGACAAACGTTATTGCAGCAGGAAGGATTACAGAGTAAAACATACTTTTCTGTAGAATGAAATATGGCATGGATATGAATAATATTTTTAGTCTGCATGAAATGAAGTTATCCCACAGAAAATTTCCTGGTTTGGATATATAAATGCAACAGCTGTAAAGCATCTATCACAAAAGTTCAACGTACCTTGTGAAGAAAACAGATTACGTGCTCCAGTCCGAGCATGACCATTTCATACAACTGCAAACATCCGAGCAGCTGACCCATAAAACCAATCTAATGTAAACGTCTTTGCAGCACGTCCTGCAGGCATCGGCTTGCTTGATTCAGGTGAACTTGAAATCGGTCATGATTTATGGAAATCCCTTTATCTAATATAGCGCTGCAATATCCATAACTTTGTGTTGTTTGTGTTGTGTTGCTAAATGTGTAAGCTGATGTTTTGATGTATAGGACGCGCTGCCTTTATAAGGACAATCCCAACGGTACTGGCACAGCCAGCGCTTATGTAATGAGAGATTTGACCAGGACACTGTGTTCCCTGACGAAGGCATTTCTATTCAAAACTCCATGTGGCACGCATCCAGAGAATCATTCACAGAGGGTAAACTTCTGTCCATCCTTGGAGGAAATAAACAGAGCAGAGAATCTGATTGTGTTATCATGAAGACTGAGGCGAAGGTGCTGGCAGATCACAGTTTATAGAGAACTTTGAACCATGGTGCATCCTGACTGCTGAATTAGAATAAACATCTGCACAGTAGGTCTGCCTTACGCTGTGATTCTGGATATAAATGCAAACAGGCTTCTGTGAAAATGGTCATGAATCATGCTTGTCAGAAGTTCATGGACACCAGCTGTCTTTAACCAAATCCTGGGTTCCCGTGAATGGAAATATCAATGCTGCTATATTATACAAATAATTTGCTACAGTTTTAAGTAAGAATTTTACATTGCCCATAATTTTGCACCAGGAAACAGATCAAACAAAAGTCTGAGAACATGGTCCGGTTCATTAGTATTTTTTGAGTAGACATTAGGGACAATCACAGAACTATAATATCAGTTCAGCTGATACCAATTTCATGTTTGCCAATATCACAAATTCTGTCACAAAACAGTTTCAATTTAATTAATTAAGCAGTCAACACTTGATGTAATTTCATTCCTGAGCTATATTCCATCCATCCATTTTCTACACCACTTAATCCAACTCAGGGTTGTAGGACGCTGGAGCCTATTCCAGGATTGGCAGGTGAGAGAGTACACCTTAGACAGGTCACCAGACAACTGGACCTTTAAATGAGAAAATATATATATATTAACAAAAATAGACTGTAATCTATACATTAAGCTTTGAAAAAACTACATAATTTTAAAATAAACTGGATGAATAAATAGCAATTTAGAGAAGTAGCTGTAATAAAAGTTATTACACTCTGTCTTACATGTATTTGCATATCACACCTTAGATGTCTGCATTCAAGACATCTGCAATTAGGACATTTTGGTTGGTGTAACAAATCAAAGGCAATTTTTTTCATTATCATTATTATTATTGGTTTATTTCTGCAGGGACATTGTACATTTATAAACATGCACCAGAGTTAGCAAAATGGCTATTTTTCATCCGTCCAATGATTTTTCTTAAACAAATCTTAGAAATGATCACTGTATAAATTGTCAGATCCCCCCAAAACACATTTTAAACTTCCCAAAAGGTAAAGTCGGAGCCAGCCAGCCCTCCATCCCACGGATGAGAACCTCAACTTGGAAAACTAAGGCCTGCATAGGCTGGGAGTAAAGATACTTGTCTGGCTTCTAACTACAGCTCAAATCCCAAAATCTACCCCTATTTCAGTTCACAAATGTTGGACGAATGGCTCAGCTCAGTCGCATACTAACCAGAAGGTCGACAGTTCGATTCCTCTGACTACATGTCAACGTGTCCTTGGGCAAGACGCTGAACCCCACCTCCGATGTGCCGATCGGGGGTATGAATGTTTAGAAAAGTATCCACCAAACTACTCCTCCTGTAGGGGGAGTAGTTTAGTGGATGGTTAATAACAGGGTATGAAATGTGTGAACTTATGAGCAAGACTTGATCATTTTGATAGATTTTTTTCTTTTTGCAAAATAAGTGAATACAAAAAGTGAATGATAGAATGATGTGGAGAGACTTAAAATGCACTGCAGTGTGTTCTTGCAGGTGACAAACATATGTTTTGTTCATGCTTTCAACCTGCTTGGGAACTGAGATCCAGCTTTTGTCCCCGGTTTGATGAATGGAAGTAGCCAAGCCCAGCATCAGATGGAAACCTGACACTAGAAGAGAGGAGACTGTTGTAACATAATGTGATCACATCCAAAATTATCACTGGGTTAAATAATGACCCATATCTGGGTCTGTGTAGCAGCAAGCTAACAGATGAACTGTATTCAGTGCCAGTGGCACACTTCGTTCAGATTACTTGTTCATTCCTGGATGGAACATTCCCTTCTCATGGATAATATGAATGACATCTTCTTAGAGGTTCAATTAATCTTTTAATTTAATGCAACCTATCAGATCCAATTCACCTGTTAAAATCTATACAAATACAGAAACATGAGGGATTAGCTTAAGTTACAAGACTGTCCTGATTTTTGTTTCTTTCCCAACAACAAAGGCTTTTATCCATAGTTGGAAACCTTTCAAATAAAAATACCCATATCTAAGATTCTCTCTGTGATGTCTCGTGTCTTCAGCAGCCTGTCTGTATTTCCCCAGCTCCCCCACCCTCAGAGAAACTTCTGGTAAACAGCAGCTGAACGGGATACGTTGTGTTGATGTCAATGTATGCAGCCTGACTTCCTTCAGGTTGTTGTTTGCAGCCCTTTAGAGGCGTTTCCAGTCTGGCAGGACACAGAATCCCTAACCCCGCCCTCCGCCGCTGCCATTGGTCAGTCTGCAGCGTAAACAGAAATTCCTTCCTTCCTATTGGCTGAAACTGTGAACACGTCCAGACGCAGCCCTCCCTTGTTGTGAATCGACGCTGTGAAAAAGGGGGTCTTCCACTGGGCAGCCTAGCATGATCAGACACAGTTGTTGACACCGAGGGACGCAAAGCCCCGCAAAAAACAGCAACTATGAAGTTCGTTCGGTTTATAATGAAAAACGCCGCGCTGGCCAGCGCACCCAAGCACATCGAGCATTTTTCCAAGTTTTCTCCATCACCGCTCTCCATGAAGCAGTTTATCGATTTCGGTGAGTATCACCGCCGAAGTTGTTCGTTTCAGGAAACTGTTGGATGGTTTTAGCAGTTTGCATCACATCACAATTAATTTTTGTGTCTTATGACGGTTCATTTCTGTAAAATGGAGCGTGCGAGACTGAAGGTCTGCTTGGTGCATGTACTTGCTGTGGTGTTCACTGTGGCCAGTGTTGCATCAGATCTGCACCAATCGGGCCCAGTAAAGAGTGCTTGGGACTGCATTACTC
>JAVQJG010179905.1:0-21598 GCA_036024015.1 Craterocephalus amniculus
TATATATATATATATATATATACACACACCTCATGCCTGCTCTTATTCTGCGTTGCTGTGTGGAGATGTTTGGGAATGTAAACCTTAACTAGAATGTTTCTCAAGATTCAATGATTCAATCCATGAACTGAAACTTGAAACTTAAATCATCAAATTACGTATAATATTCACCCATTTAGCAAGTTATTAATTTATACTGAACTAGCCTTTTGCAGATCTATTAAGCACGGCATGACTAGCTATTGCTGGGTATAGGTATTATGTAAGGCAAGTATTGCCTTTTTTATAACACTCAAATCAGTCAAATCACAAAAACTAACTTTCTGCTGTTTCTAAGAAAAAAGCGCCCATAAATCATACATTATCTTCACCCCACTCGGCAGTGCTAAGGAATAACAGCTGGGACATCAAGTGTTAAGATTGAACACACATTCACACGCTCAGACTTATGCTGACGTGCCTAAATTCACATGTGTCTTGCACATACAGTTCGAGGGTGCTGATACAGACAACATCCACAGTGTGAGTGAGTCCCATTCGGTCCATAATACTGTAGCAGCCCATTAGCGGTGCAATGAAACTGCAGCACTTCCTGAACCTGTTTCTTTAAAACAGTTCCTGTACATTTTCCAGACCGTCAACATTTCCTCTGTGAAATCATGCTCACTAAACATGGGGGAAGGAAAAAAAGGGGGGGAAACCTGGGCTAAAAATAACTAAATGCCTTCCAGTCTGGTTGTGTCTCAAGAAAACGTGGGGTTTTATTGTTTCTTTTATCAAAACTATGAATGAATGTATTAACACCTTACATGCTGTGTTCTTTAACTACATACTAAGCCTCAATTTATCCTGTATTACAGTCTTTTTCTCTATTCCCAGTGAAAACCAGCTCTATATAAAATTAATTCTATAGCAAAGTGGAAACAGTGTACCTCCATTCACGCTGTCATTGAAAGTGATTTGATTGACTTCCTGTGCTTCACTGCTTACAAAGCTACCAGCAATTATACGTGAATAAAAATGCTGTCGATACACGTTTCTTGTTGGGAGCAGAAAACTAATAAAAATTAAATGAAATAAAGTAGATTTTGTGATATGCCTTGGGGAAAAATAATCTATTTTTATTCTACCTGCTAGCCAACTTTCAGGGAAAACTATGCCCAAAATCCCTACACTATAAAGCAAACTAAAGAAATTACACTGTTGAATAATTTTTTGTTTCATGTGTTAAATGTAGGTTTCATTCCTCTACAAATTCAACATAGATTTTTACAGGCACCTTCATGGGATACTGAACCTAGATCAACTTAATGAATATACAGTACTTCCATCAATTTCACTGATGCCCTGAACTAATTCTGTGTCAGTTATCAACATTTCGGCTTTGTGCACATATTGCCATCCATCTTCATACACTGTCTCTTTATGTATTATATATAACTACTTTTGTCAAAAAAAATGTAAATGAATGAACTAATGAAAGTGAACAGTGAACTTACAGAAAATTACAAAATGAAACATTACTTTACATTTCCATGCAACACCTAAATGTTTTTTATAGTATATGCAAGAAAATCTTGTTTAACTCCCAATAGTACTGAATAACATAATAATACTTTCTCATAGACAGTCAGTATTACTCTAGACACTTGCTATGTGCCAAACACACAAGCCATATCCATTTACATGCAGGCAAACAGTATCACCTTTTTGCACACATGTGTAGCTCAATGCAATTTCTATTATTTCAGATGCAACAAGTTCTAAGAACTTGCATTTGATATTATATTCAGAACTATGATATGATCTGATCTGATACGCTTCCGAATAACTCATTACTGAAATCCACTTCAAAAGTCAAAAACAAAAATGTGATGCACACTTGCACAAGGCACAATGATGGGGGCTGGAGCTGGGGTACACCCTGGATAACATGCAAAGCCCCTCCGAAAAAGGCCAATGCCAAGGTTGTATTATTCAAATTCTTGTTTTGGTGCGATTACCACTGTGATGCTATGTTGATCTCCTTCCATGTTCAGTGTAACCTGTGTTCCACTCCTGATGTCTATTTGCTCCAGGCTCCGTTTTCACAAGGTCAATTTGTTACTTACTCCAGATCATCGCTCCCGAGCATTAAGAAGAAGACTCAGCATCCAGTCATGAATCCAATTAAAAACAAATGTGCACTTGTGGTGTATGATCTCTGGTATGATGACAGATAGCATAGCATTCATGCCTGCCTGCCAGCCTGGCTGACAGCTTGATTACATCCCCCCGTTGTGTCATTAGCATCAGCTTATGACACATTCAAGAAATATTCAGTGTGCAGTCAACATATGATGAACACTTTGAGCTTAAGGAATTAGCTCAAAGTGTTTCCGCAGTATCCTCTTAGCTTCAGAGTGTATGGAGAATATTTGGTACTTAATAAGCTTGGCAACATATAGCGGATTCACAATCAACAAAAGGCATCATTCTCATTCGTCTGCTTGATACAGCCTACTGTGAGATAAATGGCACACAATGCCTTAATTAATTCAGTTATTCATCATGAAATATATTCAGCAGTCTGGCTGGGAATGTGTTTGTGTCAAATCCACATGTTTCACTTCAGCTTTAGACAATAGATGAGTAAAACACAACTTATAGAAACATACAAAGCCTCACAAAATCCTCAGGACAACAAAGTGGCTAAAAACACCCGAATCTTTTCTTCCCATGGGACACATCAGATTCTGTCAAGTTTTGCAAATTCTTACACCCTAGGTTGTTCACTGTCACCTTCAGTGTTTCGGCTGAAATACAACTCAGGCCGTAGGAATCAGTCACCTCTACTACAGTGATCACATATGCCAGAGGGGAGGAAAAGGCATGTCTTGGCTGTGGCTGTGATCCATCACATAAGACAAGCATACAGCCCCCTGACAGAATGTTATTTAAGATGACAGAGTGCAGTGGAAGTGACGATCTCCATCCCACGTCCTGCCACTGTTTCAGGCCAGTGACTCCGGATCAAGTTTAGTCCATTTGCTGTCCCCTATCAGTCTGTCAGAGGTGTGTGTGTGCATGTGTATTAAAGATGTCCTCCTGTCTCGCAAGCTGGATGCAGGATCCATGTAACTGTGATGTCAAAGCTTGGCATCACATGTTACCTGTGCATCGGGAGTAATCTCATCTAAGTTAATACCAGATGTTCACATTATTTATGTCTGGAAAAGACTGCTGAAGTTAGTTGTATGGATGCATGAGCTGTCGAAATGCACAACTTTAAACCTAGCATTGTGCGTGAGAAAATGTGCTGCAGAGCCATCAAATAAGAGATAAATGTCCTTCAGTTAATTATTGCATAGACATATGATGCAGCCAATTTGCATCTTTTTCAGGAATGATCTGGAGGTGATCCGAACGTCTAAATCACTGCTGCTGGCTGTCAGCTGCAGTCTGACTGCACTGTCTAACAAGAAAAAGCCTCACATGTTTAGCTTTGGGGATCTTCTTAGTGCATCGCCATAACTGGTGCAAAAGCTGAAATACGATTTCAGAAAAAACACACTTTTAAAAGGAATGAAATAATTTACTGTAATTAATTAATAAATTTTTTTGCTATATAATATATATGGATTCCCAACAGGACCACCATATAAAATTCCAGTCTTCACTACGGCCATCATAACTAAGTCGAACTGCTTTAAAGATCTAAAAAAAATGCTATTTCTTACTGATTTATTCATCATGTTTATCTGCTGAGAAAAGTTTTGAGACAGTAAACAGACTGGTTGAGTTGCAAAAAGATACTTTGTATTGATCTGATAAGTATGCAGCAACAATCTTTCTCTAAAGGGATCCAGACTGGAACTGGGACTGGAGTTGTGACTGAGGCTAATTAAATTTTCCAGGCCCAACTGGCAGACATGTTGCTCTTCAAGCAGGGCTATTAACTTAGTTCTGCCCATTACCGTCCTCCTCCCCAACTTCTCCGCCTCACCCCTTATGCCATCCATCACACTCACACTGGTAAGGGAGGATGAAGCCACAGTTAAGAAAAGAGAAAGGGCATGCAGAAATACAGGAAGCATGAAAACAAGAAGGGATGAGGGGTACTTAAAATAGAAAATTCACTCTAAAACAAATAAGAAATGGAAAGTTTATGTGTGTGGATGTGTGTCATAAGGCCAGAAAAGCTAAGCAACATGCAAATGCACCTTTATATCTATTTTTATTTTATCCCCTGTTCAAAATAACTACCAGTTTCTACGTCATCTTAAGCATTACAAGTATGAATTACAGCTACATGTACGAGTATGTGTGTGTCCTGTAAAACAGCACACTACGTGTTCTAAATGCTGCTTTTATGATACCAGAGTTAAAAGTGGAAATCCTAATACTCTTTGATATCATAAAACAATCTCCCGCAGACAGCAAATATCACACATGTGCTGTGACTGTCATCATCTCTTTTGGATTTATCATGAATGAAGATGCAATGAATGGCAATGTAAAACTGACAGGTTTTAAATAACTCCAATCTTGCACTCCAGTCCTTCTCTGAGTAAAAAACAGAAAAACAAACAAAAAAAACAAAAAACAAAACTACAAAACCACACCTGTTTAGATGAGCAGGCATTGAGCCACGCATCATTAGAGCTTTCTCAGAGAGGTAAAATCTGTTTGAAATTGACGATTTACAGCATACCCTACTTTTTTCCAACATGAAAGAAAAAAAATCAGGTATGCAGATGGCACAGTCATGTCCAGAACACACAGAAGGACCTGGAAAAGGGGGTTTACAAATGAGTCATGGTAGGCTTGGGGAAAATATCTGAACATACATTAAAGGAAAAAAAAGGATAAAGTTAAAGTAGAAGTTTGTTTGTGATGGAAATGATCTGGAAATGATGTATATTTCAAATGACAGGGGATTACACCAAATAATTACCAAATTATCACGCATGTATGACTTCAGTAACTGAAACATTTGGGTTTTTGAGCAGATTCAGGTTGTGTTGTTTCTCCTGTCTGTTTAGATCACAGACCACTCAGGTTTGATAATTAGTTTCCCGAGAGAGTTTAATTTAAGGCAAACTACTTGAGGAAGTTTTCCTCACTATTAAGCAATGCAGTTTCTATGCAGTATGGGAGAAAAGGAAGGATCTTTCTGTAAATGATATACATGAAATACTGTAATACCGCTGTGACTGGCTGCCTCAACAATACCATTGTATTGTTTGTACTCTTTAAGTGTTGGACAGAGAAATTAAATTAAGTGAAATGAGTAAGGCATTCATGCACACAAGTAAAATACCAAAGCTTTTAACCTCAGAAACAGAAATGGGATGCAACCGTCATTAATTAATGCTTCTAATTACTTCTCCTGCTATAACATGTCAAACTGATTTCTAGTGAAAGACTTTTACCATTTCCCAAAAGCTTGATGGGTGATTCATGCGGATGAGTGTTTTAAACGAAAGCAGCCACAAGATACTGTGTATACTACATACAAACGTGCAAAAACCATGACTTGTGTGTCTGGATATTCTCTATAAAAAGAAACAAATTCCCACCCAACTTGCTCCATCTGCATTTTCCATCTAAATGACATTACCTGTCAGAAAACAGGACACATATCTGCCTAATAATCTCCTTTTTCAGAGGGAGGACTGCTGCAGAGCACAAAGAGCCCAGAGCCATGCAGAAAAGGAAAATAGAATTAGTCAGAACAGTAAGAAGATCTAAAAATATAAGTGACTTGTCTGTCTGTTTTGTGTGTTGGAATATGAAACCACTAGGTTCCTGCCACGTCACCCATTCCCCTCTGCAGAAAGCAGAGCTCTCTGTGGTTACGCAGGGACTGCACAAACTTCCACAGCAAACTCTTAAACACACAGACTAGGAAAAGGGGCCCATATTTAAAACCCTCCAATTATATTTAATTGTAGAAAAAACTTGGCCAATTCCAGCCCCGCCGATGAGGATGTAAGCTGAGCTTGCATTGTGTAGGGGCTGTTTTCACCAGGGCCAAAACTCTGGCAAAGAGCACCTAAACGGGGGAGTAAACCAGCTGAGAGAGAAATCACTAAGAGTGTTGATAATGAATGAACAAGAGAAAAAGTGTGGGAGGGTTGAATAATGAGTGAGAGAGGGGAGAAAAGCCACCTTCTATTCTGTCCTTCTTGTCTTGTGGTGCAGAGTTATTTTTAGCTACAATAGGGAGCAACACAGTGCTGTAAAGGCAATTACTTATGCTGCAGCATCTCTGTCACAGCAAAGGAGATGCACACACACGCAGACACACACAATTACACATGCATGCGCAGTTCTGTAAATAATAGCCCATACGTTGTCCTGATATTCATCAAATCATGTCACCCAGCTAGGAACCATTGTCACATCCCCAAAACTTCCTGTATTCTGTGTGCATACTGTTACTTCACAAGGGTCAGGTTTCTCACTTTAAAGCAGTTCTCATTTTTCACGTGAGTGCACTAAAAATAAAAACTCCTGCTCAGACTCCAGAATCTGTCAGGATAAACTAGGTACACAAACATGCATTCTCCGGCTGACTTTTAGCAGGACAAGGAGAGGACACCCTTCTACAGCACGTGAATCAATAACTGCTCTTAAAGGAATTAAAACATATTCCATTACCCAATTCAGCTAATAGCTCTCCCAAAAAAGATCAATATATCTATGCTCTCTGCTTTTCTAAAGACAATCTTTTCTCTTTCTATCCGTCTCAGCCTGCTTAGAGTACTGCATAACGAGGTTAAAGTAATCAAATATCACAATATTTGTCCTATATTACAACTCAGATGTAACCTTTGTGAGCTTTCAATGAGAAAATGCCTCTGAGACTGTGAATCTGCACATTAACGTTTGGCTTAACACTTTTAGACAAGCTCTTTGTATGATAATTTGCTGAAACGTATCATCATTAAAGAATGATCCATTTATAGCTTTGAATGCAGTTATCGCTCCTCACCAGCATATTGGGAGTCACACAATTCAGTGCTAATTGGGACACAAACTTATCACATAATTGTTCCCCATTGAGATAATACAGTAGACGTCAGTATTATAAAATAGTAATGAGTAGGGAAAGCCCTAAAGTCTATATATGTTCACATTGCATGATTCTCAGCCCACATTGTTACAGTATGCGGAACAAGAGGCTGTGGCAACTGTAATGAAAATATACTGACTGTGTGATGGAAACTATGCAGACAGTGGTTGAAAATGAAACTAAGATACTACGGTATCAGCTTAAAGTTTCGAAGCTGTAAAACAGTATGTGAAAGAGAATTGAGAGTGATTAAGGAGACAGAAAAGCAATCTTACACTTAATAGTCAAAGCCAACAAACTTGACTCAAACAGTGGATTTTGAAGAAGAATCTATTTCTTTTGCGTTTTTTCTGGGTAAACGAGGCTAAACAAAGTCATACTATCAGTAAAATATATAATTGACTTACAAAACAATGAAATGTGGAATGTTGTACAACATTTTGAGAAGAAATGGTTGAAACATAACTTCTATGCATCTATCAACATAAAGATTTTAATACCTGTGGTTTATTTTCACTGGACCAGTTTCACCACAATATATCAAGATGCAAAAGTTTACCTGTGATTAGTTCTCGAACTTCCATGTCGTTGGTCTTCCTCAGCAGGCGGATAAGGCCCGGGATGCCGTCGCAGTTCTTGATGGCCACCTTGTTGTCGTTGTCCTTGCCGTAGGAGATGTTCCGCAGGGCGCCGCAGGCCTTGCGATGGACTTCAGATTTGGGGTGATCCAAGAGTCCCACCAGAACAGGAATCCCTTTCAGTAGACGCACATCCTTCTTGATCTTGTCATTTTCGTAGCACAGGTGTTGCAGGTAAGCGGCAGCGTTGGACTTGACCGGATCGATAGGGTGGCCTAGCATTGCAATGACCTCGGGGAGATCAGGGTCCCGCCACCGTGGGTCCTTGCGGATGCTGTCGATGGAAGGCGAGCGCCGGCCGCCCATTCGGTCCAGGCTGGCCATGCTTCCCCTCTCTGGCTGAGCTAGTGGGGCTGAATACATACCATGGATGTAAGGGTGGCGCTCATCAATCAGCTCTGCCTCGATGGGGTCATCTGGGTACCCTCTGGGAGATAAGAGAGGAGAGGACAGTTAGGATGGAGAAGATGGAAGAGGTAAATGGAGGGTGACTCAGACAGACTGGTCTGAGAGGAATTACACAACCAAGGGACCAGGAAAGACTGAGAGAAGCCAACTGAGGTGAGACGCTGAGTAATGAGAGAAGACAGGTAATGCAGAGGACAGAGTTATCTATGGTTCAGAATTATTATTAGCTTTGTCATCTGGATGGTGATGGCAACTACTTGTAAGAGCTGCATGAAGCACAACATTCTGCTTCGTGTTCCCCGCCGTAAAAGAATAAGAAACATGTCAGACTTAACAACATGAAATCCAGAGGAAAGTGATGGAGAGATAGGAAAAGACTGCTCTAAGAAAATAACAGGCAGTTAAAAAAAAAGATAGACAAGGCAACACCAAAGTAAAACCATTGAGGAAAATGCTAGTGAAGTTTTATTTATTTATTTTCTTTATTCAAGCTTCTCCGGTAAAAAAAAAAGGATTTTTTTTTTTTCATCCCTCTTCCCGCAGGAACTAGAAAGCTGCTATGCCGTCCCTCTAGGGCTTCAGCACACAGTTGCTAAAATGTTAATGAAAACCACAGTGGGACTTCTCTACTAGCATTAGCCTCATTAGCATTACCGCTATTAGTGCTGGTGACTTAAACAGCATTGAGCCTGTCTCATTTATGCTGATAGAACAACGTGTCGTAGTTGTCCACTGGGTGATTTTCCTTCAATAATTTGTCATTTTCAAAGCCTCTTAGACTCTGTTCTCTACAGGTCTTGACTCTACAGACGACCTTATAAGTATTTGATAGGAACAAAGGTGAAAATATAGGTGATTGATTCCAGTGAAGTGTAGGCTATATTTTTTACCTGAGGCTCTTTAATCAATGGGAGGATTTTTTTTTACATGAAGGGCCCACCCTAAGCATGGAAAGCCAGCAGAGGCATGTTTAACACTGGCAGACACGTCGCAAAAGCTATTTTTGAAACTTATTTCATGAGAAAAGGAAGAGGGGATGCTTGGTAGGCAGAGATCTGGCACTGAGAGGGGAAATAAATTAGGGTTGTGTTGTGTACTTATACACAGCCATCATAATCCCCCTTTACGCACCCGGACTATTTGAGATCGTTTACACTCATTACATAATCCAGCTGGTCTCCTCTCACAATCTTTTATGTGCGGTGGTTTGCGGCGCAGGAAAATGGTGTCCAAAGTTGGCTGCAAATTTTCATATAGAGCTCAAATCTTAATGAGTTTTATGTTAATGATGTGTTTTTACAGTTCTTCCGAGGCATCGTGAGAAAGCAGGAGGCGGAGCTGCACGCTCTCTTGCCTTGGCTCTGTTGTATTCCTCTTTTACAAAAGCTTTGCAGCAGCATATTGGCTCTTATGGCATTTACTTTACTTCTGTCGGGTAAATCGATACGAGATGAACTGAGATGTAAACTCCTTCCCAAACAATGTGTTAAGATATTAAATCCTCAATTCTGATGGATGGAGAGAGGATTTATAGAGAAGAAGTGAGACATACTGCTGTACAGCATGACCTTCGACCAAATGCTACAAGGTAATTGAATAGAAAGAACCACCATGCTGAGAGAAACTTTGCACTTACATGGTTATATTTCAGGTACAAAAAAGCCATTGATTGAACAGAACTAACTTACACCATATTGGATGCTGTATCATCGCTGTGTGCTTTGTGGAACATGCTGGAGAGCTACAAAAACTCCAGCTTTATATCACAGTACGGAAGGAAAGGCAAATGATTACAACACATCATCTGGAAAGCAACTGCTCTGAGGTTTGGCAAAGACATGGAATTGTATGATAGGATATGTGGGGAAAAGAGGGAGATTAGCCAGGGGCTGTTCGTTACTAAATGTTTCCCTGCATACTGAGATTTAGACATGCAGAGATGCAGACTAGAAAACAATCAACTAGATTTCCTTTGCTGTACACAAAAGGCTAAAGGGAGGCAGGGAAAACACAGCTTAAGAAAAGAACAGTTTCCAATCACCATCGCAGAACCCTATATACAGTACAGTGTCTCCATCTTTCTCCGTTTTTCTCACACATTATACTGTACTTCACACTGCATTTTTTTATAGTTTTGCACCAGACACCTTTAACAAGGAGATCATATGTACAGTTGTGCAGATCATGGCTCATTTGGATCTGGGCTGATGCAGTCTGTCTTTTGGTGAAACATACGTCACGAGTCTGAGTGATGGGAATGTCAGGATTTGCATTTAAATTGCCAGCATTGTGTGTACAGGGAAGGGTGTATTCATGGGATGTGAAAGAGCTCTCTGCCGCCAGATGTGATACTCTGGACGTGACTACAGCAGATTTCTCTCATCATATTAATCTAGCTGCTTCATGTCTGGGCTATTTGTGTGCATCTGTGTGTTTATCTAATGACATGCGGCTGCAGTTGTTCTGTTTGGATATGGAATATATCCACATCTCTAAACTTCAAGACTTGTTTATAAATCTGGACAATCTTTCAAATTCATATTATTCTTTCTGTCTTTCAGGTTCTGTCAGTTCTTTTAATCACCCGTCAGTTACGGCGATGCCTGGCCCCGCTTGTCTGCCTCTCAAAAAAAATCAACTGAATAAGATTACAGACTCCAAAGATGTTTGCATCTCGCATGTACACATTCATGAGCTCTTTGCTGTCCCTCTCTGTTGACTATACTGGCCCTTGTTCAAATTATGGGCAGTAATTGTTTTGTTGTGTGGAAAAGTTTTCATGGGAACACAATTAAAAAAGAACAAAAATGAGCGCTGGTGCTTAGATGGCATTTTTTACTGCCACTGCCGCCTTATTTACATGCCAGTAAAGTAAACAACGTTGTTTCCCAGTGTAATTTAGACGAGCATTCTGCGAAACCTCAAACATGACAGAGGGGACATCAAATATCAAGTTAAATATTTGTAGGCAGGAAAAGCCTCTCAGCAAACTTTGAAGAGGAAGCAGATGATGGCTGAGGTGGCCGCATCCCTTGTGCAGGCCATCTACTACAAACACTGGATGAGATGAAGACACTCCCCTGCTTCTCTCAATTAGGTGATGAGTGACTGGGAGCATGCATGCGTTCATATAAATGTGTGTGCATGTGAGTCATGACTTCTGGATGCAGGTGGGTAAGGGAAGCAGAGTAAGTCGCCCAAGGAAAGATGAGCCATTAGAGATTGGCTTTAAGACGCCCCTCTAGTCTGGCACAGTTCAAAAGCGGCTATTAATCACTCTGGCATGAGGACACCCACATTCACAGAAAGGTGCTCATGGACACACACACACACACACACACAGACACACACACAGACACACACACACAGACACACACACACACACACACACACACACTCTCTCTCACCCTAGTGGAAATGTAGAGTGACCACTTGAAGAGTCACCGAGTTGTTCCTGGATCTTTGGAAAAAGTTGGTTTTGGAAAGTCGATTGTGTGAAACTATATCATGTTTTCACTTAGAACAGAGATTAAAACATGCATCTATAATCGATAGGGGTGTAACAATTCGATTCATATTAGGGTTTGTGGTTAGGATACGATTCAACGATATACACTAGTTCATTTAGAACGATTCAGTGACTTGAAATCGATTCAGTATATCTATCATCAACTATCATCAAAAATCCAACCAGTGTGATTGTCATATATACCTGGATGCTGGACAGTGCAGGGAAGTTTTTCAGTAAGAATAATCTCAGTTTCTTGCAAGGGAATCAAGTATAAATTAAAAATATGAGTATAAACAAAACAAACAACAATTAATAGCAAATCAATTCACAACTGTTTTTGTTTTTATTAAGTTCACCTCTCCAAGTTGAATCAACAGGGGCTAAACCTTTTGTGGCATTATTTTCAATAATTATACAATTTTTTTTAATGAAAGTACAGTTAGTGCAAACAATATTTTAATAACCTGCTACTTCCACTTTTTTATCAACAAAAAAAGTGCAAAAATAATATCTTCTGTGCTTTGATCCAAAGTATTATTTCTCAATATCGATTCGATATCAACCTTGTATAACAATAATAGATAGGTAAATATCAATTTTACTTGCCGAGGACATATCGATCTGTTGAATAGGAATATAAAATCGATATATTGATATATTGATTAATCCTTGCACCACTAATAATAGATATAAGTGCAGTCATCTGGATGAAACTGATTCTTACAGATTCCTACCCATAGTAGTTCCCCTTCATGTAAAACCCTGTCCATGCGAAGCCATGATGCAAAGACAAGTTTTTTTTTCCTAACTATTGCTAACAGATTGCTTCTCTGAACCAACTCCAGGGTTCATAGTTTTTCCCTGAGCAGAAAATATGTGACAATCGGAGATATTGTCAGTTTATTTTGGCCGTGATTTGAATGGACAAAGGCAGCGAGCGCAGTGGAGGTGTGATTCAAAGCATCGATCCACTAAGCTGCCGTAGATCCTCCTGCCGTAATAGACTCATTTTACTCTTTGTGTCGCCGCCTGAAATCCACACATTCCTGCCTCCACGCTCACACTGATGTGGTCCTGTGTATTTTCCAGAGAGGGGTAAGCTGGCCCATCAACCCCTCCCCGCTCTCCACAGACAGATTGCAACCTAGAGTGGGCACAACTCCCCCTCCCTGATGGTTTCAGTCCTGCTGCGAGCCTCAAAATAGCCTCATTCCTGCAGGAGGAGGATCAGACGGCCCCTCAGTCACAGAAACGGAGGTGAATCACAAACAGGATGTGGAGCAGGATGCTTTGCTCTGAATGAAGCAGTTTACTTATATTCTACATGCTAGCCATAATAAACCTAATGCATCCCTTCTAATGCACAGCAAGACATTTCACTTTCTACCAGATTTATGAAAAAAATGCTCATGTAAATGTGATGGGAAAAAAGGCTTTTAGGTTTAAAAAGACAAAAATGAATATCTGAAAATGATATTTTTAGGCAGCATGTGTAAAACATGAACGGCATCAACACCACTGCCGTTTCTGCAAGTGTTTTATCAAAAACCTGCAGCTCTTTCAGTGCTTGTGATGGTCACGCCCCAGATCCAGACATGAAGCTGATTCCTCGCTCTGATCGCCTCCGGGACCTCCCTATCCCCTCGCTCCCGCTCTCCTCTGAGACAGGTTTATAAAAAGAAGAAGGAATAAAATCCATGCTTATTGATGATCCATCATTCCTACAATGAGTGGTTGGACTTTGTGCTAAAATAGCCCATTTCTTCTCAAAAGTTGGAAATAAATGCCTGAACTGACAGCAAAGAAACGGCTATGCAAGCGCAGAAAGATTCACTCTCCCATACAATCAATACAGTAATGAGATTAAAAGTAGTGATTTTTGTGAAGGATTCCCTCTCCAACTACGTTTTCTTTAGTCTTTAACAGGCCAACCCCACACTGGCTGCAGTGCAGAGGAGGGATACCGTCCGTAGGTGCCATTTAAAGAAACGGGACCTCAAAATGAAATTTGTCTGCTGGTAGTTTTTATGTCATTTTCCACTAAAGCCGTTTCACAGCAGACTGCTTCAGAAAGCCATCAGGGTCCCAGTCTTCAGTAAATGATGGTCATTTCAGAAAGTGATGGAGGAGGCTCAGACAAAGCCTGCCAGGCTCTCCTGGTTTTCCATCTACTGAGGGATTCATTCTGCGACTCCACCAAAGCTCAAACGTAACTGAACAGAAAAGTAAAATGTTTGCTTCTGACAGCAGGTGATGCACAGCCGTGACGGTAGGAGTGCAGATCTAAACATTACAGAATCAACTTTACACTCTTTGCAGAAAGATTAGTCATATGGATGCAACACACACACACACACAACTAAAGCAATAGCAGGAGCATGTCAGTTCAAATTTTCTATTCAATCTCTCTCGTCTGCAGATGCTAATGAAGCAGAACTGCCAATAAACGCTGATCTAAAAGCTGTTTGCTCCTCACTAAGTTCCTAATGTAGATACGAAATTACCTGCAGGTACATTTTGCGGGTGATTGATCGTCTTGTTTGACACTTTGGCAGGAAACCAGCCATTTCTTTACAAATGCATTTTATTCCGATTTGATTACAGAAGAGGAGCGAATCATCGATTCACCAAGGAGGCAGATATTTGAATAAACTAATGAAGAAAAAACTAAATCCAGCTTCTACTGTATCATTGGACGGTTTCATGGAGCACAAAAAGATTTAAAGAGGTGGGAATGTAATCTCATCCAGAGGGTCAGTGTCAGTCAGATGCTTCATCAGTATGAGCTCCTCTAGAAAAGCGATACAAAGGAGGAAAGACATCAGCAATGACCTGCCTCTGGGAGATTCAAGGTCGTTTCAAATCTATTTGAGTCCGTGATTATTCACCAGTAAAAAACATTAACAGCTGAATCTTCTCAGGAGGAGACACCCCATCAAGTTCAGCCCAAGATCAGACCATGAAAAAGACCCTAAAGACACATCTCAGACTCTGCAGGTTAAAGGTTCCATTTCATGACAGTCCAGGTAGAAAAAGACTGAACCCGTATGTCTTGGTGGGAAGGGTTGCAGGAGAATAACGAACATGGCTGCATGGCTCAGGACGACAAAGCTGCATTTGAACGAACAGCAAGACTTCTGGAACAACTGTTTGGTCCTTAAACGTCTCACAGCAGCCGCCGGCTTGTGCAGAGGAAGAGGATCTGGACTCCCGTCGTCCCTGACGGACCATGAACTCCTCTGGATAGTAAGAGTCAGATGTTAGTCCATCTGTCCGATCCTCATCCTGCTGCAAAGGTCTCATGCAGCAGGATGAGCATCCAGACCTGGACCGGACCGAGCTGTGGTGGGACCTTCAGGAGGCTGCAAACCGAGATGAACTGATGCAACGTTGCAAAGAGCAGAGCAAACATCCCAAAGCATGTTACAAACTGACATCATCCAGAAGACCCTTATTTCACACGTGGCTGCTAAAAGACTTTCTACAAGCTGCTCATTCTACATTTTAGTTTTCATTAAAGCTTCATGTGTTGTCACCTCAGCATGCTTGTTATTGTAAGACCCGGTAAGGACTGCATCATTTCCAATTACTACCGGATAAATAAAACATTAGACTCTTTTGAAATGGCTGCAGGTCACGACTTAAGTGTCAAAGAAAAGCCACAATAAAAATGCGGGTTTGAAACCAATCCTTCTGAAAAAGTACAGGATGAAAGAAGAATAGAGAAATAGAATTTACTCTCCCATGTCAATTCCATCCCACCGCTGACAGCTCAGCGCAAATCTTGCCAAAGTGCCGAGGGAATCCTTCTGGCCTTCAGAGGACAGACAGAAGGAGCAGAGGGAGATGAGAAAATATTCCAGGATCGATACCCGACTTTAATTCTGCAGCTCTTGTTTTTAATGGATGGGCAGGGTTGCAGCGCGCAGCAAAACAGCTCACTCATCCACAACCTTCCAGTGAAAAGGTAATCAGCACCTGAAGGGGGAACAGCGAGGCGAGCAGGGATCATGAAATATTCCATCCATTCAGCTCATTCCGCTCGACACCCACCCCCCGCTTCCACTTCTCCTTCATGCCGTCCGATTCTTTAACTCTTCATCAACCCCGACTCATGACTCAAACAAGGTTAGCTTCTCCAAAAAAAGCAGTCATTTACATTTAGAGAGAGGAGAAAGGTCAAGATCAGGACCCATTTTTATCTGAACAAATGCAATAAATGTCTCCCTTTGGTTGAATTCTTACCAAACAACCTGCACACACTGCAAGGTTTCAGAAATAAATCCAGTGGGGTGAGGTATTCTGGGGGTGCTAGGGCGAGCAGGGATTGTAAATAGACCAGGAATATTCGTGAAAACTGATTCAGATTCACAAGAAACCTGATGTTGATTTATTCTCCAAGGAGCTGATAACTGGAAACATTATTTCACGTCTTTCTAAGGACAGAGGATGTGGTCAGTTTGAAAGGCAGCCTCTACAGCAGTGGTTCCCACACTGTGGGTCAGGGGTCGCCAGATGACTGTGAAAAATATAAAATCTATAGCTATCAAAGAAATGTAGAATTTTTATCATAGCTTTCAAAATTACACAATTAACAAAGAGATCAGTCTAAATTTAACACCTTAATTCTTTAACTTATTAATGTATAAATCCACATTAATCCTCCTTATTTAGGAAGACTAAGCATTTTCAGGCCTTATGTTTAGAGGATCCTGCAGGACAACTGATGTACAGTATTATAAACAATCGTCTTTGCAGAGGGGAGGGTCACCAACACTGATGTGTCATCTTGGGGGTCGTTGCTCAGAAAGTTTGGAAAGAGAAGCAGAAATGGCTACATATGATGTATGATATAAACATAGGAAATACATGCAATCTCATATAAGATCCTCATGTATAGTCTGGCCTGTTAGAGAAATCTGAAGGACAAAGTGGTGCACTTCCATTTCACAGCATGCATGAATAACAGGCTGGTCACTCTGCAGACTTATGAGTCAAGCTTGTCAAGCTTTGGAGCAGCAGGACGGCGGGAGAAGGCTGGCTGACAAAAAACCATCTCAACCTCTACAATGTTGGGAAAACTGCCAAGTGTTGCTTGCAAACATGTTTAGTGTATTGCAGACCAGAGATGCCCTGCCATCTGCAGCCACTGCAGTGAGGACCAGCAGGTCAACCGTGCAGTCTGTGTCGCTCCGATAGCCTCATCGATGGGAAACAGAAGTCATGAAAACTACAGAAGTTCCTCTGCCTAGAAGGTTAGGGCCTGTTCTCTCTGCATCTGGAGGGAAACAGGTTGATTTTTCTTTAGGTGATGTACGACCATCTGAAATGATCATCTCTATATCAGGTTGGAGTGTGAGAAACCTAAACCTTATATCAGTAGATGGCAGATAGCAGATTTAAAGGGCCCTCTAGCCTCAGCCTGCCGTGCCTCAGAGGAAGGCTTATCAGCAGGACACTCTGAAGTTACATTGACAACCCAAGGAGATCGTCTCCATCCCAGCTGGCTGTGCTGTAGATGAACCTCAGGTTTAAAGGTCAGTTTTGGGTGCATTGTTCACCATTTGGACTCATGTGGTCTGCCCGTCTTGCATCAGGCTCATCTTCCTCCAGCGAGCTCGTTGGCGTGGACAGCCTCCTCGATAAATCTTTACTCACAAAATCATCATCAGTATGACCTTTACAGCACACACACACATAAGGTAGGGTGTACTATCCTTATAGCAATAGCATTGTGTCCCTACCTACACTATATACCACATCCTAAAAGAAACCAGACTGCAACAATCCAATCTGACCAAAATGTTTGAAAATCAGCATCAACTACTTTTCTTCTCCCAAATCTCTGTATTTCAGTTTGAGCTGTAGAGGGAAAGGCGACATCTGAGCTGCAGCTCCTCCCTCACCTCATCAGGATCTCCTTAGTTATTTCTACCTGCTTAGTGGCCCTAATGTTAATGTTAACCCTTCACCATGGTTCTGACCACAGGGCTGCTCCACTTGTCTGGGAGTTACTGGCCAGTTTGTGGTACTTTTTCCTACAAGTGTTTTTTTCTGTCTTTTGTTTGTTTCAACAGCAACATCCTGGGCCTGTGAGAGGGATCCATTTCTTTTTTAGCTTCAACTGAAGCTTCATTCGTTTACCTGTATTTCAATTTAAGCCCCCAAATGACCGACCATACAGCAGGATTTAAACTACAGTGTACTGATCTGACAAAAAAATTAATAAATAAATCACATTTCTGATAAACTTGTTTGGCAGGATGCTGTAGATCCGGTCCCTGCTCATTAAAAATCCATGCTAAAAGGGTAGAAAGTTGACATTTTGGGGGACAAAACATCCTCTGATGCCAATCATTTTACAGAGGGCACAGCTGCACCTCCTGAGATGAATATTATGAAAGATTCAGCATAAATCAATGTCTTTGACAAATCAATGACTCTGCCAGGATTGAGTATATAGTCTCTGCAGGACTTCTTACATCATCACATGGCGTGACGGAGCTGTATGGAAGCCAGCAATGTTCTAATTAATTCATGTTTCCTTTAAATGCGACATCCTGGTCTCCAAACACGCAGCATCTACCTGCAGCTGGGTCTCCTGACACACCAGTTAAACAGCAAAAGTAGGTTTTAAAATATTCAGTAATGTAAAGAAAGGTGTTCATGAATGTTTAATGGCCACATCATGATGAGTGCTATTAAAACGTAAAAAGCCATAAAGAGTCAGAATCATGCAGATGAAGTCCTCCATTTAGCAGAAGCTATGAAAATGTGGACATTCCCACTCAGCAGCAGATACACTGGGATGTAATTTTGCCAGCTGAGTGACTCCATAGACGTTAAACAGCAGATGAACACCTGGAATCGTCTGTCAAACAGCATAATGCCGGCGGGGGTGGGAGGGCAGTCGTACGGTGTGTGATGGGAAACGCTTCCCGACTGAAAGCATTTTATGATGCTTCCAGTAGGAATTACACTTTCTGCCTACTGAGCGGCAGCAAACTGAGAACAAAGGGGTCACCCTCACCTGCCTGGTGTGTTTGCACTCCTGGCAAATTAAATCAAGGGGTTTCAACAATGATTGTTTTCATTGAATCAGAAAATAGCCTGAAATTCCTTTTTTTCTCCCGTTTTTCATTCTTTTGATTTAAACCAATAAACAACTGCAATTCTTATTCCTGAGCATCTTTTTAACCATGTTTCTTCAATGCTACTTAGAAAATTGAGTTTTTCTTTTATTCCGGCAGCCCTGATGCTCAGTTCTACACATTTCTGCAACTAAATCCTGTTTTCTTGACAGTGTGTGAAGAAATAAGTCATGGTGTAAGACTTGCACAGCTCTGCATCATGACTGACATTATTCTACAACGATAAACAGAATGTTGAAGTGGACCCCACAAGTACGCGAGGAAAAGTCTGCAGAGCGATGCAGCAAAAGGCCAGGAATGTGGGACACATGCTCAGTGGCTTGGGCAGAATAAATCACCAAGAGTGAAGTCTCATGATACAAAGCTATTTCTCATCGTTGGGTCTAACAGGGAGAAGCAGAGCTGCACAAACTTAAGCTACTTGTTCCCTTTCTCCACAAACATGAGTTTAAAAAGCCTAAACACTGGGAAGGTGGAGCAGCAGGAAGCTGTTGGAGGGGGGGACTTTTTCCCTGATGCACCACTAAACATCCAGCAGGACAGCAGTTAAAGGAGAAGCTGAGAGCTGAACATGGAGCCGTATTTGTTGTGCGGAGATCATCTAAGTTTTTAATGATGATGTTGTCTAAAAAGATTTAACAGGAGTGATCTGCTGACCCACCGTAGCTACAGCATCGTCAGGTAAAACCGGAGGATACCCGAGTCAGATCTAACTTGTGGACCTGTTTGGAAATGTGGTTTACACCAGAAATGCCTGGAAAGAAAAACGAAACAGCATCAAACCAGCGTAAGTTTGAAAATAAATGCAAACGGATCATTTTACCTCCCAGCCAGCAGAAACTGCACACAGGAGCCTCAGTGCAGAGCTGAGAAATCACAGTAAACATCTTCATCCAAATGATCCAGTTTTTTATTTCTGAGGAGCAGCAGGAAAGAATGAGTCAGTTCAAACTGACCTGAACACCAGCTCATCAAACAGAAGCAAACCGAGGTTCACATGTGGGGGAGCGGGGCCCGCAGACACAGCAGGGAGGCCCTGACTTCCCTCTCCTCCACCCCGCTCCTCCCCAGGCCTTCCCAGGCCAGCGCAGACATAATCCCCTCAGACTGTCATGGGTCTTCCCCGGGGCCGGCTCTCAGTGGGACGTGCCTAGAACAGCAACAGGGAGGCATCCTCATCTGGCTCCCCTCAGTGTGGAGATGCCCCCCCCGCCCAACAGAGGAAACTCATTGCATATCTGTAGTTGCTCCAGCTGGGAAGCAGGGGCGAGGGGGGCCCCTGCCCCCGGCAGCAAGGGTGCATGGGGTAAGACGAAGATCGAAGTAAAGTCCTCAGCAGCACAAAACAGATAACAGGGAGCTCATGAGCCAGGCACCAGGGTCCGTGTTGGATTCCCACCTGCGGGAAGGAAATTCGGCGAGGGGGGCCGAGTGAAGGGGCTGAGGAGGAAGGCAGGGGCCACAGAATGGAGTCGTTTAAAAATGTAAAGTTTATTTTAAGTTCCTTCATCATTATTTTCATTATTATCATTTTATCAGCTTCATTAGTGTCACCATCATTATTTCAATATAATTTATTATTCTACGTCATCATCATATTCATCGTCATCATCCTGATTATTATTTCTATTATTTTTATTTCTATTATTTTCATTATTTTTATTATTATTATGTTTTTTATTATTGTTATTATTATTATTTTCATTATTATTTTCATTATTATTATTATTATTATCATCATATCTTGGCAGGCCAATCCTCAGCTACAGAAGTAGAAAAGATTACAGATTAGAGAGTTTTTTGCGTTCCCACTTTTTCTAAAGGAGGACTTTGTGTACAATTCCCAGCGTACGGCTTTGCGGTTTCAGAAATCCTCCTGCTGAGCCGAGCACATGGAGGTTAAGCCGTTTTTCTATTTTTAACGAGAAAAAGCAGCTTTATCCCCAGAATTTAAATATTTCATCAACTTTAGAAAAAGACTCCTCACATGATTCATATTTTAAAGAGTGGAGTAAAAAGAATAAAAAAAAGGAGCTCTTCCTGGCAGAGGAGGGAAGATGAAGTAGAAACCCCTGCAGAGTCCCTCCTCTGTCCATCCCTGCTGTCAGCGCCGCAGATTAGCTCTCATCTCAGCATTACTATTTAATGACCCGGCCGAACACGGACACACTCACGCATGAAGCACATTCCATCAAACATGGCAGCACACACACACACATGCATCTTCTACTTCTCTCATAATTATCTAATTGGTTGTGGAAAGCTGACCAGCTGACTTTCTCCCCGTCACACACACACACTGCTGCAGGGTGTGTGGTTTGATCCTGACAGGCGGGTGAAAACTCAGTCAATTAACTGAGTGATGTTTACTCCGTGGTGCCGCTACACACTGTAATGACAGAATACACACTAAACACACACACAATTAATTAACAGCAAAACCACAAGTAGATCAAACATTTTAAGCGCATCCAGATTCATGTGCAAAACAAATAGAAGCAAACACACACACACACACCAACAGATAGCCTCCATTTCTATCTGACAGCAGCCCGTTGCACTCCTCACGCAGCTCAGCCACATAATTGGCTTCCATCTATCCCTCCACCATCTCTCTCCTCTCATTATGCCCTCCTCCACCTCGCCGCCCCGGCTTCACATCCCTCCCTCCATCCGTACTTTGTGCCATTCCTGATCAGTTGTGTGTTCCATGCAGAAAGCAAGCCTCCATTTTCTGCCTCAGTGGGGAGCGAGCGATCAAGATGTTCACACCGACGCCAGCGACACGGAGGAGAGATAAAATGGGTCTGTGGGATACTTTCTGTTCATC